>PQVD01000095.1:245093-259124 GCA_003012265.1 Setaria equina
GAACAGTTTTCTCATTTGAGAAGTTTTAATTTTTCAGTTCTGAAGTTCACTCACATTCACAGAAAATAAATCCATTCCCAGTTGAAACTTTTCGAATTAACTTCCCTTCCATATTTTTCCTTTCCTTTCCAAATTTGATCTGTTGCAAACTCCATCTTTCCATTCTCATCAATTATCACAATTACTGTAAACGCAATAAACCGTAGATGCTTGGTATGGTACTGCAAATACATCATCTCATAATCAGAAATTTGCCAGTTTCTAATAAAACTTTATAATTCAAAACTCCATACTAAGCTATCTCCCTCTTAATCGTTTCAAATAATTAAATTTTAACACTTTGTGTTATTAGTAAATGAAGGAAAAGTTTTCAGTAATTATTGAGTGACACAAATACGTGCTTAATTCAGCAACGAATTTACTTTCAAAACCAAGTTCAAGCGGTGCAAATTGAGTTGTGAGAAGAAAAGAAGTTTTCAAAATGTTTTGAATTAATTTGAAAAACTGAGGGAAAAGATTGCTAAGGGTATTAATTTAAACGAAGGCTAATGAGCTGCAGAATCAGTATGCATCTGTTGGAGAAACCCCGAACAGAGAGGGTCATTACCACTGATGGACTGATGGCATTTCTCGATATAATGTGTTATCATCATCTATTTAAATGATTCACCGCTACTGATATGTCCTTTCTTCGATCTCCGTTCACTTTCGACATTATAAACAAACTTTTCCTGAAAATGACTATGATCACTTGCTTGTTACACATAACTTTCACCTCTTCAAAAGAGAATTTGAAACTTCAATTTTAAAATATCCAAGTTTTAAATGTCCTTCTTAGGGAAACATTCAATTCAACTGTAGGAAACCTTTTTGACTAGTTAACCATGGCAAATTCCATTTAAATTTTATCTTGTTAAAGGAGATGCAAGAATGTGCTGTTGCTATTAAAATGTGGAAGTAACACAGCACAATGGCTTCCAAGACATTCAAATTATGTTGGCACTTTCTAATGTTGTTGTGATGCTGAAGCAACCGCTCAGCAAACGTTCTGGATAAGATAAGACTGTAAAAGGCACAAAAGTCTTCGGTCGATGATTTCGTCCTTATCAGGCGAAATTGCACCTTCAGATTTACAGTTATGCTGAAAAGTACTAAAATTTTAAAATGCTCTCGAAATTCAAGGACGAAATAATCCTTAAAAAAAAAAAAAAGTATGAAGAAAATGAAGAAGCAATTATTCTAAATTGGTATCATGTATGAGAGTTTCTTCCCCTTTCGTCCTCTTTCCTAAATTCTTATCCCCTCGCCTGTCTTTGTTTTTTAAATGAAAATGAATTTTGCCTCAATATCTCTTTTGAATAGGCTGCCCAAAAATTTACACTTCTTCCAAGCACTTCTTATTTCCTCTTCTGTGATGGTAAGTCTCTTCCCATTCTTGAAACGCTTGTCCATAGTAGTAAAATTAGTTGGAAAATCTCTGAAGTTTGCATTGGTTCATTCAGACGCTAAATGTTTCTTCCACATTTAAGAATTTGTTAATTAAATTGGCGTAAGGAATGATATAGCATTGAGAAGTGTACCAAAATTCTTTAACGAGAGAGGATTTTAAACTCCCACCCTGGCACATCTTGGCTATCGTAAACTTTCATTGAAGTATTTGCAGTAGTCGGTCCCTCTGAACAGCTTTTTGCTGACAACTGATAATGAAAATAAACTTTCCTGGAGAGTTTTCCGTATTGGTCAGTGTATTCATTATCCGTAGGGTATAGAAGTGTAAGCAATTTGCTTGAAATCAAACACAGTCAAGGCTTCCTTCTTTTCGATGGTTATTAACAGAGAAGAAATAGTTGCCACTTCTCTATCATGATAAGCATTTTTGAATTGCAGGAAGGAAATGAAGGAGTGAATTTTGCTTCTTATCTTATTTCTATATTATTTGTCATCTGATCAATGTTTTCCCGTTATTCCGCCAAGAACGTTCTCTCGAAATTGCTATCAGCAATCTGTGCGTTATTTCTTCATAGAAGTGGTTAATGACATTAGTAAAACTTTTTGTGAAATTTCATTATGAAATGTCTCTGCGAAAATTGGAAATATTAATTCAGTAAAAGATTTTGAATGGAAGCAATGAAAACAAAAGTGACAGTACATTTTGGTAGCGTAGCAGTGGTGGTTCCATGTTATGATTATATGACGGTTAATGACCTCATTAAAGCTTCTATTTTGCGATACAAGAAAGCTACCGGACGAGTAAGTTTTCAATTCTTTTTATACTACCTAATTATAGATGTTTTCGAAGAATCAAATTTTATAAATTTCTCAGATTTCGCTTCATTTTCGAGAATTTTTTGAAAGCCAAATAATAGCTTAGTTTATAAGTTGAATCACTTCTGAATTCGGTAGTTATATCTATTTTTTTATTATTGTACAGTTGACAGTGTACATTGGTTGTGATAGACATGCGGATATCTTCTCATGAATAATAATAGTTGATTGGTTTTGTAAACTTATCACTTCTCACTGTTTACAAAAACTGATAGCAGCCTGTATAATGTTGTATTAGCATCTATTTATTACGAAACAAACACTTCACATTTTTGAAATCGTTCGCTTCTTCCTTTCTTTCTCTTTCTGTTGAAGTGTCTGGGAAACTGGTTGAAATGTATTAAATAATTAAAATTTCGGTGAATTCAAAATTTGTTTCTTTCGAAATTTACTTGGCTTCATTGGAATTATAGTTTAGTCTTCTTGCCTTACTGCCCATTATGCTATCTAAGCACCACTAATCAATGTTATTTTAGAAAATAGTTCGAAATTGTGATGACGGGGTCGACTCCCCGCTCAATCATAACCTTTCCAAACATGTCAGGTAACCAGAAAAAAGCATTCCTTTCCACAATTTAATATCAAAGAATAAATTTTAGAGGAGCAAAAGAGGCCAACTTATTCATTACTATTTGTTTTTGAAAGACCAGGCAACGGTGATATTCGTTATCGGGAAGTATTTTTCTTTTATATTTGAAGACAGACATGATTCTGATAAATTTTATATGGTTGCTTATTAATTAGTCTATTTTACTTTCTTCCTTACTTCTCACTGTATCCAAATATGTCGATATTAACGGTAGAAGTTGAAGCCCTTTGAAATGAGTGAATTATCCATTCACTTTTTGTCATCAAATTAGCTAGAATAAGTTGAAATACTTTTAGGATCATTTGTTTAGCAATTATGGGAAGAGAAGGTGAGGGGTTGGAATGCTGGATAAGTATATCTGAATATAACAAATATCTCGAATTGTGGAGGAAGAAGCTGGAACTCCTTTAACATCTCGAACCACGAGGGAAGGGACTGGAGCTCCTTCACGACATCTCGGCACTCGATCCGTTCTGCACAGTGCAATAACGATATGTGTATGTGTGCATGTGTGCGTGCGTGCGTGTTCAGAGACGCAGGGACAGGTGCTGATATCCACGGCGTGGAGCATTCCTGCCGCATGGTGTCGAGCACCACGTCCCAGGTGCTGCAGGTGAGACAATCGATTGATCGGAATGCGCAGTGTATTCGCAACCTACCTGTCGTTGTTTATTCTCGATCCACACCTGTAGCAGTGTATTCTCGACCTACTGTCGCTGTGCTTATGTAATTATTTCGACCGATACTGCTCCGTGTTGTTTTGTTTTCCTTGAATTCAATACTTTTCCTTCACTGAGTCTATCGCATGTATCTTTCGTCGACCTTGTCTCCATGGCTGTCTCTCTCTCGAACCACCGTTCTCTCACCCGAGACTTACCGAGGGGTTACTGGATTATCTCATTTATCACTTCTCTGTCCTCCGGCTTACCTTACACGTAACTACTAATGCAACAAAACGTGTCAGATGGATCAGATGACTTTTGTCTCTCGCTCGCATAAATTCTTTTAATTTTCCGATCTGAAAATGAAATAAATTAGAAAGTGAAGAGTTTTTCAGAAAAACTACAGGAAGTGGTGGGAATGTAATTGGTTTTTTAGTGAATGAAATTGGGTGGATTAAAATTCACTGATTAAATCAGGTTTCAAATCATTGTGATAAGCCCTTGCTAGAAAGAAATGGCAATTTTGAAATCACTCGTGAAGATAAAGGTATCACTTAGCAAGATATTTCACCAAATGATGTCTTCACGGTTGATTTGAAAAATGTTTCTTTGTAACACTTCTTTTTGACAAAAGCTTATCCATCACAAACCGTGACGCAAATTGGAAAGAAGCGTTGGAGACTTTTGCTATGGTTTTTCTGCGTATAGGGAAAGAAAAGAAGAAGTGTGAGGCATATCTGTTCTGGTCATACTGCAACCCATCTCCTTTTCAACTATCATCAAGTTTTGAACTCAATACCGACTATATGTTGTCAGATAATGAGCAGTGCTGCCGTATACTTAATGAGCAGTTTACAGTTCAGACGCAGACGCAATCTCTCCTATCAGTAGTAGTCTATCGGATCATCAGCGTGACTATCATTATCACCATCATCAGAGTGAGAAATGCTATGGATACGGTTACGAAAGGACTAATGATTTACATACCATCCTTTTCTCTCCTCCTATTACATTTCGAATAAAAAAGAAAGATCGATTTCGGAGAAGGGCAAGGGAACTACCTTCCCTTATTGTAGATGGTGTCACCATCATGTATCATACGATGTCCATAACAACGGACAGTGCTGCTATCAGTTCCACTGGCCCGGTACACTGTCAACAGGGTGCAAATTATGTGACAGTAAGTGAACTGAATTTAAATTTGGACAAGTAAAGATCAAATATTCGTTACAGTGGCGGGCCAGAGAAAGATATGTTATTAGAGAAATCTGATACCATATCAGAGAAAGATATGGTACTTTATAAGGTAAGATATGACGACGAATATTTGATCTTTTCTTATCCCCTTTTTTCAGCTCTTTTTCATTACTAGTATGCTAGAATTTATAGCCGCCAGAACATTATGTATTTGTTCATCACGTTAAATGCATGCGAGATGGTGGCATTCTCGACCCCGATGATCAACTTTTTGACGTTTTTGATGAGAATAAAGACCAGGTTGGTGGAAATCATGAAGGGTTCCTAGCTTTTAACTTTATCATGGAGCCATCATCGAAATAGACAAAGTGAAAATAGTCTCTAGCTAAGGTAAACCAGGTGAAATGATGAGAGTTGTTGACTTACTGAAACTTTAGTACTCATCTCCTGGATAAAGTGGAAGCGAAGTAAAAAACCTGATCAGAGTGTTTTATTTTGTTGTAGATTGAAGTGGTTTTTTTTTCAAATTTCTGTCTTAACTTGCCTATTCGTTTCATATTCAGTTACTGACCTATTTGATGATGTTACTTTATTCTCATATGATGAAAGAAAACTTCTAGATATTGGCGATCTACGATGAACCAGACTGCTCTATACCGGATTCTGCCTCGGTATCTCGCTTTCCTGTCAATGGAACAATGTCATCAGCCTCTTCGCCGACAACTTCAAAAACGATAGCCTCCTCAGCAGAAAGTCCACTGGATGGTAAATTAAATATCATTTCAAGCTCCAGCGATGGTGATGTTGTCGAAATAACGAATATCGCGGTACCACCGAGTTCGTCTTTTTGATAAAAGTTTATTTGGTGCATTATGCATACTCAACAGAGTTGGAGAATATTTCGAAATGTTTTAACTTCATTTTATAAGCAGTTACTTCACAGTTTTGAGCAGCATTTTCTTTAATCATTTGAACAGTTGGCATTATTTTATTAAGTGGTACTTTGCAGTATATTCAGTAGAAAGAGGATTATATGAAATAGCTTATTTATCATTTTTCAGAATTCGTCTTGATATAAATTGAACATTATAAAATTAATTTAATTTAGCGGATGGCTTACGAGTGATCTCAGACAATGCTCATACACTTCAGCAGAAGCCATCGTCGTCTTCAATAATAACGGGTTCTGAATCTGTTTCTCCACTAACTCCTCCAGCTGCACATTTCAATCAGAAACCTACCGGTACATCAAATACGTGTCGCGTCTACCATTCTGCCTTAAAAAATGTTAATGGGTCTCCCAGAAGTAAATATCGGGTTACGATATCTCCAGGTTTTTAACTTTTTTTTCACCTCCGTCGTTTTCATATCTTTTGTTTGATCAGATAATTGAATAAGAAGGAATTGCTTAGGAAATGAAATTTTTTTAAAATTTTCCTCGTTTTGATAATTGTAGCTATTACTCTATCAATTTTTCGAGCTGGTGTCATTTCACTTGGTTTTTTTTTAATCGTTCATTAAAAATCTTCTTAAATTTTCTGCTTATTATTCTTGATGGTTTACTCAACTAGACAAATTAACTTATTTGCTGATAGCTCCATGCTTGGTATCTGCAAAAGCTGTTTCAGAAAATGTTTCCTAAAGTATTGTTTAGAATCTTCTTACATTATTTCCTTCCAGATGTTAGTCGTGAACCTTTGCAAGAATCATCAACTTTTACGAAAGAATTACTAATGACTCGAACATCTGCCCGTAAATCACGCCTTACCGACAATTTTTTTGATGCTAAAGAACGACTAGAAGAAAAACTGGCAGCTGGTATAAATGCAAAAGCAGATAAGAAAGATTTGAAATTAATACCATTGATGGAGGCAGCAAATCGAAGACAAACGGTGATTATACTTTCAGACAGCACTGTTAACAGACAGCTGGGCATTGAGGTTCGTCATTCTTTTTTAGTTGGCCAAATGCTCTCGTCTCATCTTTCCATGCTCATCCGGCATTTTACGAGGTAAATTAGGACTGAATTTTGTGAAAGAACTGAAATCAAATGTTTTGTTTTTGGTCTGCATACCAGAGAAAGTGTTGTATTTCCTAGAATTTTTTGCATGGAATGAGTAACAGTAGATAACTGATATCGCCAATGAGAACTGTTCATCGATTGTTCACCGTTTCAACCATCGTCATTACCTTTATATTGTTTGATTTTGGAACTTTTCAGATTTCACCGGTGCATGATCTCGCAAATAGTATGCGTTTACAAGCTGTAGAAATCCGACAGATTGACGAAGAGGGTCGCATTGGCATCGACGGACGCCTTTGGATTGGTGACCGTATTGTAGAAATCAACCAACGTCCTGTTTATCAGGTTAATGATCAAAAATAGCTCAGCCAGTTTGTAGTCAAAGAATCAAATCGTTTGTAACTTTTCTTATTCTGTTCTACAGAACTGGCTAATAGCAGTGAAAATTCCATCAGAAACCAAATTGAATATCGCATGAGGATTTGTTTACTTCATCAAATTACAGATGTCGATTTCAAGAGCACGTGCTTACTTACACGAAATGCAAGCAGTTTCTCACCCTTCTTTAACTATCGACCGCCCCATAGAAACGTTTGCAAACGATTGTAAGTTCTTGAAATTTCAATTTCCACAAATCATTTGATGAAATTTTATTAATTGTGGCAGTAGATTTCTTCATATTTTTAGTTAGTCTCGAAGTTATGTAGAATGTTAGGCAGTAAAGTAGCAGCCAATTTAAAATATAAGTTTGACATAAGGCTGTTGCCTATTGTGCGTAATTGGATGGGAGTGGAACTCGATTATTCTAGTAGTATTGAGATGACTTCATGTTATATGCTTATATTCCCTTGAAAAATTCATTTTCAGTGGTTTCTCATCGAAGCCAGTCATCAACAAGCAGTCTGCAGAAGCGACCAATATTGTCTGCTTTACAGCAAGCCAATACAACAACTCTTGGAGCAACATTTCCAATTGAAATTGTTAAAAGTGCGTTTATTTTCTTAACATTTATTGGTTTCCATAGATCTTTGGGAAAGTGTCATTCCCTCACTTCGGTAGGATATTACACAGATAGTTATAAAAGGAGATGGAGGAAAACTGGTGTTCAGCAATTTCTAGTTTCGTATAGTTTTGCTTATATCGTAGGAAGTGGTGGATTCGGTTTTACGATAACGAGTCGTGAAACTGCCAAAGGAGAACGTCTATTTTATATTGGGACTGTAAAAGCAGATGGCGCTGCGGCAAATAAATTACGAGCTGGTGATCGGTTGCTACAGGTGAATGTTTTTTATAACGCATTTTATACCTCTTAGTATCTCTTTCATTTCTATTATAGGAATTATCTTGCTATTCGAATTATTTTTCATTTTGAAATTTCACTGTCAAGTGTTGCAAGCATTCCTCTTTCCCTGTGCTTTCTCTTTACTAATACAGATTTTATTTTTAGTTTTCACCCTCATATTTCAGATCAATAACGAGAAAACTTCTGAACTTACTCAAAATGATATGGTTGAACGCCTTAAAAAGTTGGATGTTGGTGATTCAATAAATTTATTAGTTTCACGACTTGGAAATCAAGAAAATGAAATCCAGAGTCCAGCGGTAATTAAGAATAGTCATGATGGTAAAGGATATTGTCATCATGGAAGTGAAAATAGAGAAGAACGATATAGGTACACTTAATTAGCAGTTTTATTTGAATTGATTCTTGAAGTCTCGGATAATTACAATATTAAACATCATATTTGCCTCCGCTATACTAATCAAAGTTTGAGATAGGAAGAACCGAAAAAAGAGTTAGACATCTGATATATCTGGTTGTTAAAAATTTGTTGAAGTTGACATTCGTTTTAACAGCGCGTTGAACTGTTTGAGGTCATCTTACAAAATGAAATTATCTTAAACTGTTTAATTTGAGTCGTTTGAGAGGCTTTCGCTTCATTATCAGTGAAAGCATTTCAAACAGGCGGAAGGATTTTCTGTTTCAACACTTTAAGAGCACAATAAAATGATCACTTATGAGTTTTGCCGCGGGAAATGAAGAATTGCAGGGAGGAGATTTTGACGTTTAAGATTGCTTTGAACGAAACAGGAAGTGCTGGATTGGGTATAAGCCTAAAAGCAAGAGCTATCATGAAGTCTGATGGCACTCGTCATGATTGTGGGATATTCATTAAAAAGGTTAATTATCTAATTTTCTTCCAGACGTTTATTAAGATGCGATAGGTATCACTTTTTACTGATTTTGGCAATGTTATTTAAATGATTTTCTTTTTGAATCTGCCGAATCACAACACTTTACTATGTGTTTGTCGCAGGTTTTGCATGGTGGTGCTGCATATAAAGATGGAAGATTACAACTGAATGATCAGCTGATTGGAATTGAAGACATTGATTTGAGACGGATGACAAAGAATTCAGAAGCTAGCGATGCCATCACTAGGTGTTTAAAAAATTTAGGTAAAACTGACAGTTTATTTTTATAATTTCAAATAATTTGTATAGACTGGCAATATTGTGAAGAAAATATTCAGATTGATACTCAGTAAAATTGTCTGCATTTCAGGACCAACCGCATGCAGTGTGTGTTTGCGTGTTGCAAGGAAGCTTGAGTTGCATTACAACAATGACTGTTCAAGTATTAGAAGTTCGATAGACGAGTCATTGGTGTCCAATTCTGATAGTTCCAAAATGCATGGTGAATCTCGAATAAATCGCAGAGGTGAATTTAACAAATAAAAATTTCGCCATTTTATTACAGAATAACTAAGAAATATCGAGTTGTTCGGGTTTCGTTACAGCTGGACATTTCGCACTCATTTTGCGAAAGCTGTTCTCGCTTTTGCAAAGATGTATCACATTGACATATTCTCAGTCATTCTTTTAATACACCGTTATGTAGATGTATAGTATGAGTAATTCTAAGTTCTGTATTCCTAAATATATTATTTCTGCAGATAACGACAATGCGATTATAGACGAACAAGAAACGTCGAATGCCCTCAGTGCAAATGTGTCAAAGCACAAACTTGGTAATTCAGGCGACCGTTCCGTGTAATCTTTTCATGTGCTATTATATTCGGATTTTCTTCATGCGTAAAAATTTTTTGAGAGTTGAATCTGAGCATCTGCAATACTTAAGTTAATTACTACTACTTGGTATCAAGTTATTAGTATTTAATTCTTTATTAAACCTATAAAGTTGTACAGATGAACGATTATCACATTTGCTCGAGTCGTAATTGATAATTAAATCTTAGAACCGGATTTTTTTGTTTGCTTTTTGTTTTGAAGTCTATCTAATCACTTTTAGAAATGCAAATGAAGATTTGGATTTGTCGTCAAGCGATAGACAGAAATGTGTATCAGAAGATGAAATTAGCCATGCTGATGTCAATGCTTTTAATCGGAAAAATCCTGCCAGGAGGTCAATATTTGCTGCCAGAAGTTTTTGCTAAAAATATTCCCTAGTATAACCAAGTCTACGAACACCCATAATTGTTAGTACCTCGAGTGTGTACGCAGTACGTCTTGAATTAGTGGATAGCATAAGTTCCGATGTGTAGCAACTGGAAATCTTAATTCGCATCTGACAAAGCTTATTTTTGCAGGTCTATATCGGAAAAGCGCCATATGGGTAATCGAAGGGATGCGAACAATACAGTGCTTTTCCAGAAAATTAAACATAACCGTCAAATGAGTGGTAATTGTTTTCTTTCACAATAGGTGTACAGCGACTATATGTCTGAGAAAACCAATCCGACCCTCTTTCTGCTTCCTTCTGCAAAGTTTTTTTTTTTTTTCTCACGAAAAGGCTTGTTCGGCGCTTCTATGCATAAGTGAACGCTTCAGCTCCTCTTCTCCAACGTCTTCTCAGTCCAACAACACAGCAGTCGATCGTGATGCCTTCAGCATACAGCGCTACATCACTTCGAGAAAAGTGTCGCCGACGAAGCCTAACGTTCATTCGTCCTTCTCTTGAAAGAGGTGTTTTCGGAATGCCTACTGGAAATCATGAGGCGATTATTCCCATCCCATCCTTCATTTCTGTCAATAGCACTGAAAATAAGAGCATTGCTGAGGCTCTTTCACCACGTAAGAATAATTTTCAACTAGGCTACTAATCACTTTTCATGATAAAACCCTTACATGCTTTATTTCCAAAATGAATTTAAGCTGGTGTAGAGATTCTGAAACTATTGCGTAACTATGGCTTGAAACCTTTAACCACTAGCTATTATTCCTTACCATCTTAATTTTGTACATCTCACAGTAAATGTTGTTGGAATGCAGTCTAATCGGCATTCTTATTTTCATTGTCGTAGTGCATGTTCTCTTCTGTCAGATATCTTGAAATAGTGTATTTGGACATGATTATTTTGAGTGAAGAATGTTTGCATTTGTTTTTATATGCATTTTTATCTGCAACTATTTCAGCATCTCCTAATCGTCGTTCATTAAGCCTCGAAAGTATAGAGGCGCATCGATCGCAAGCACCCTCCGCTGTGCCAATGTGAGTTCCCAGTCATCTTCTTCACTATGATTACTTTTAACTTTTCTCAATTTCCCAGTGTAAATGTTTGTTGCAGTTATCTTAACGAGCCAGCCTTTCGAGATCCTCGAGTGGAGCAAGTGACAAGACGAGGCCATCCGAGTGCTCTTAAGCGGGCCCAGAAATCTCGACCTAATGGGTATACGAAGTCCTCTGTTTCCGATGCAGAAGATCAAACTTCTACAGGTTGTTTTGCTGATTTCGTCTCTTCCCTGCTTTTTTAATTAAATGAACACTGTACAACAACTTTTCATTTTTAGGAAAAGGTCGAGAGGAGTCTTATGCGTCGTTACCTCGTGAAATTTCTGCTATTTCTAAGGAGAAACAACAGCGGAGGAAATCAGTTGGAAGGTTCGCTGCATATAACATTCCATTATTTTGGCCCATTTTTTCTTCAGAATATAATTTCCAGCATCTCTTTGACCACTAGTTTTAAATTTCTAACGCTGTTTTCCATGTCCACCACACTTTTTTCCAGCTAAATTTTAAGCTTTAAAATTGAAATTTATATTGAAAATGCTATGTTTACAGAGCATATTTTATTTTTAGCAGCATATTTTCAAAGATTACTCAGAGATTTGGTGGTTCAAGATCGCGTGATGCATCTCCGGAAAAATCGGTATCGTTCGACGTTGCTGAACACAATTTTTTTAAGGAAAAGACGAATAGGTTTGTAAAGGAATTTATGGGTTTGAAGTCAATGAATATAGAGATATTTTGGAGTTGTTAATGAATATCAGTAGCTTTCTTTCAGTCATTTTTGTGACTCCAGATTTACTAACTTTTAGGATACAAGATCATCAAGAGTGGAATAAAGAAGGCAATCAGTCAATACGGAGAGCAGTACCACCATACAAACCGGCATCTTGTGACGTTCTGCAGTCAGCAGACTCTGATTACTATGCTAACGTAAGTCCACTTTTTAGTCTTTCCTTTTTTTTTGAGTTATTTTAAAGTACTCTGGAGGATTTCTTAATGGTACTATTGTTACTGGATAGTAATATGTCAGGTTTCTATGTTTTACTTCCTTTTTCTTTTCTTTTTTTTTAAATTCAGTGGTCTGCTTTAGAGTTTTCTAAAAGCTTGCATAACTGTGGAGTGAAATGTGTAACGACATTCATTAGCATACTGTTGCAGTTGTGGATGTACTAACCAATAAAGAGGTCGTAAGAAAGCAATTAATTGAGGAACTTTTAATTGAGCACCAACAAGTCTCAACTTTAGGATGCGCCTGGAACGCATAAAACAGAAATTGCTTGCTGCAGCGGAGAGGAATTACCCGCCGGTTGCTGTATACGGGTTGCAAATTCAAAGTTCTACAATAGCTTTATTGAGAGGTGGGCGGGTAACTTGCTAGTTTAGCCTTCTGTAGGCTTCTCTCCTACATGCTTCAAGCATCCCTCTTCTATATTGCTGCTATTGCTTTTCCCGAAATTAATGATTTGAGCTTTGGAAGGTTATCGCTTTTTATCAAGTTTTCATATGATTCCTCTTCCCTTTCTCTTGTGAATTTTGAATTACGAAAAAATATGTTTTGCAGCTAGCGTTTTTGTTGCGCTTCAAGGTTTACTCACTTTAAACGCATGACATTCATATTTTGCATGAGGAAAACTTCTCTTTCCTGCATGAAATATGTTTCATACCATACTTAAAACTGTTTCGTTCATGCACATTTTCAATATTGTTAGCCGTAATTTAAAAAGAAAGAAAAAGAATTGTAATAATTTTTTAACAAATTTTGCTTCACAAAAGTCCGTTGCAAAGTTTTACAAAATATTAGGAAAAGTGTTTCGTTTGAGAGTATTGCATGTTTGACTGTGATTTGTTTTGTAGAATCTATATATATCTTATGAAGAAGATAGTCTTTTTAACTGCTGCATTAACTACTTTTTAGGAGCAAGGAGTATCCGACAATGCATCATTCGATTGGAAAGGACAATATAAAAGAGCAGTTTTCAACAAAGAATGCAGTCGTGAGAAAGGACGAGATTCACACATCATTCATCAAGGAAGAATGTATGTTCGTGACTGTGAATGCTCCATAAAAATTAAGTCAGAACACGAAAGTTAACCAAAGAGTACAGCAATAACAAGGGACATTTGCAGTGGATTTTTCTTATATTCCTTCTTATACTTTTTCTTTTTCAGTGGCTGTGCCAATGAATTATATGTGCAGTCCCACCACTACCGTCATCAACAACAACAGCAATATGCAGTGCAGCCGCAGGGTTGTTATGAAGGACGACAGGAACAACAACACCTGTCGTATTACGCCGGATGTAATACCGATTACTACGATGCCTTCAATGCTTGGTTTGCATACAGTGCAGCTGCCGCATGCGGAAATATACCTGTCGTTACAAGGGGAAGAAACGGATATCCCTTCCAGCACACTTATTTTCCCACAACAGCGTCGCCAAGCAGAAGAGCAATGCGCCAAATTCACCACGAAAGGTTTATTAGTTGTAAATTTAAGTTAAATAAATTGACTTGTCATTTAAAATCGTGGAAAATGTGGCAAGTAGATTTGGTGTCTATAGTGATTTAGTAACTTAGCCTTGCTACGCACGTATCTCGCTAGTTTTTTTATATCGTACTTTTGTTAATATGTGCAGTTCAATTCCTCTAATTTTTCAACGCAACAAATTTTCAAAGTTACCTATCCAGTGATGTAACCTGATAT
>PQVD01000095.1:266065-356308 GCA_003012265.1 Setaria equina
AAAAAAAAAAAACAAATAGTAACCTTAAGACATTTCGCTCACTTAAAAGCACAAAATGTAAAAGGTTACCTACTAATAACAGGTAGGTTATCAGTCACTCTAATGAGCATTCCCCGAAACAAACCCATCAATTTCCTGCTAAGCATTTGGATTATGTCAGAATAAATCGAAGTTCGATATTAACAGTAGCAGCAAACAGCACGACATGTCACATTAGACATGCACCAACTTGTCACGGAACACAATGAGAAAAATTACGAATGGACGAATTACAACAGAACGACTCGTTTTCTTCGAATTTTTTGCTCGTGGTAAATCAATTTTCGAGTTTGAAATTCACACAACCTTATCTCTCTAAATATACGAAAGCAAAAAAAAAAAAAAAGAAATACGGAAATGAATGAACAAATAAAACTTAACAGACTAATTAACAAATATCACACAGAAGTAGATGATTTCCGAGCACAGTGAACAATGATAAGATGAATGTGTATGTTGAGAGCAAATGATTATCCCCAATATGAAACTGGAAATATAAAACGTATGAAATCAATCCTATTGAAGTGCTACTTTTATTTAGCATTTTCACAATTGCAAAAAGTGGAAAATACTCGGAAATAAATCAAATAAATTGTTTCTTAATCTTACCGTAATGACAAATGGCTGGTTTATTCCAATAAATTAACCTTACCGTAAACAAAACCAGGAAAAGCGGAAGTGAGCATTACAGAAGGTTAAAGTAACGTTCTCTAATAAATCATTCCAATATTTCGATAAAGTTTCGTTAGTGATTTTCAAAATTCCCTACTTTTTTATGTTTGAAATGACAAATATGGAAAAGAAAAAAAGTAATGAAAGGGAGCAGAAGAACTTCCTAGTGAGAACTTAATGAAACAGAAGTCATCTGTTCAGTGGTATTCTTGACCTTTCTGATAAGAGGGACAGCTTATCTAGTTTTAATTTGTTCCTCTTTACCTTGGTAAGTTCCTACGAGATCGCTGGGATCTTAAATAAATAATTAAACTAATTTAATACTTTAATTAAATACTTTCAATTCTCATACAAATTTTTACAAAAAATAACCTTGAAATAGAGTAATTAGCGTGGGAGGTGCTCTCTGAAGGACACGTTAAGCTTCACTTTCAGTTGACAGAAAGTTTGATGAGCTGATTTCTTCTGTTTCAAAAGGAAAGAGAAAGAAAGAGCAATTTGAAAGGGAGAAGAAATATCAATGAATGTGAAATTTGTTTCGTTGCAATATTTACTTGACATATTTTGTTCTCTTCGCTGTCCTTACACAATTCTTCCACGAGGAGCTGAATGAGACATCATTACTTTCTAGCAGTGGCCTGGACATCACTTGGCACTAAGTTCAGTCCATCTTCTGCTGTAGAAGCCAATTAGATGGATGGCCCGATAAAAAATGATGGTAAATCATCTACACTATATCACCTGTTAGCATTATCGGCTATTTCGTTTGATCTTTTTGTTTGCAAGAGTAGAATTGTTTGGGAACATTTAATCATTTTTTAATCAGTTGAAAATTGACAGTGATCTTAGAAAGTGCTGAGTCATAGAGAATTAGAAAAAATTCATTTGCTTTCGTAAGCAAAAGATGCAGAGAAACGAAGTTTGAATAGGAGAATAAAAGAAGCAGCTAATCAGTTATCCAAAACTTTTCAGATAAGAACGGTATCAAATGCCAAATGACGTTCCCTCTCTCTCAATGCTCCCTTCAACTGATACTCATTAATTATCACCACTGTGCTTTATCATTAGTGCTACACACTCCTATAATGCTGACCTGTTTCCTATTACTCATCGCCGCTTGTAATTATCGTGCAGTTTGTACTCACACTGATAAGCAGCAGTCCTTCTCAACACTGCGAACGAGAATTACCAATCGAGGACTGAACTTTTTCAGCAAATTTGGACATCGTATCGTGCGTTTCGGGCTCTTTCTCAGCTGTTAAAATATCCGAAAGATTTTCGTAATAACGGCTAAGTTTAAATTCATTTTCATTGGTGGCAAAATTTACTAACAAATGAACTATTTGAAATGATTTGTGATAAAATGAGGGTGAAATCAAACCTCACTGAAATTGCTATTTTATTTGCTAATAATCGCAGAGTGAAATTAATTAACTGGTAAAATTTAGGTTGACAGTGAAATATGGAAAATAACCTTTCCACAAATAACAATTCCAATTGAAGATGGACCTGGAAGAGGTGAAGTAAATGTCACTGAACTTGCATTACGATCATTTAAGTCGCCGATATTTTCATTTAAATTAGCCCCACCGAATGGAATCAGTTGGCGGTCCAAAGGTGGCTCAGTGAAGGAAGATGCTGTTTGGCTTGCTGCTTACTATCTCATTGTACCAGTTAGTTTATAAACTCTGAAAGTTTCGCTTTTTAATCCATTGCAAGACCTACGTTATTGACCAAGCAATTATTACAGATTTATCTCTCGGGATATGTCAAAGCGAAAATGGATGATATCCGTGTCCATATGCAAATTAATTTATTCGTTCGAGATGAACGACCACAGGTTGAGGTGACCTCCTGCTCCATAGAGGTACAACAAGTTCAAGTATACATTACAGGTGGTGCTGTACAGTGGATCGTCAACTTATTTCGAGCACAATTAGCTACTGAAGTCCAACGGACTATACATCAGAAAGTTTGTTTAGATTTACATATATCTGTTTGAAATGAGTTCTTATAAATTTCAAAAATTTTCAGGAATTCTTTTTAGAGAACCTAGCAGTTGTACCTAACAATCTTTGAAGTATCAGAAAAGCTACTTAGGATGACTGTATTTCACCTTTTTTTTGAGTCAGTAACGAGTCTAGTTGAAATCGATGGACTGAATTTGTCTTTGAAATTTTACCATTTAGCATTTTCTGAACAACACAATTCAAAGTTCGAATTAATGAGTTAGTTGGTGGTACTTACTGATAATACTTATCACAGATGTGTGATGTCATACGTAAAGCTGTTGTTCAGATCAATCTCCTTTTATCAGCACTTCCCACTGAAATTAAACTGTACAAAAATCTATATATTAGCTATTCAT
Source organism: Setaria equina (assembly GCA_003012265.1). Lineage (NCBI taxonomy): Eukaryota > Metazoa > Nematoda > Chromadorea > Rhabditida > Setariidae > Setaria > Setaria equina. The sequence goes on from PQVD01000095.1 coordinate 269,145, forward strand.
GCCAGGTGACTTCCATTTATTTACTTTTTCTTCTCTTTTTTTTTTTTTTTTGTTAGTATGCATTAAGTTAATTGAATTTATAACAAAAAAAGAAAAGCAACTTCTTGTGAAAGTTATATCGCACATTGAAGTAAAATCGATTGACGAAATAGCTAAGTCAAATTAACACTTGTAAAATTGCTATCTATTCAACAGGTAATTCATACTATTATCGAGAGGAATTTACACGGTGAAGGAGAAAAACTAAAATAGTAAAGATGAATTCGCAAATTTTATTCAACTTTATGCTAAGTAACTATAAATTTGCATTGTATTTTGTGGTGCATTTTATTTCTTTATGGAATCTTTCTGAATAACTTATTCTTGGCCTGTTCTTTAGCAGAAGCCTAGAATAACAAGAAAATTCATTCAAGTCGAAATGGTCGCCGATGTAACATACGGTCAAGACAGGTGCACACTCGCGACTAAGCCAATGGATGACGGTTCGCTTTTTATCATTTGACCTAATAGTTATCACTCCCCGATAAGATCGTGTAGGATATATCTTTGAAGAATCCAATCATTTGCCTTTCCATTTTTGTTCCTGCACAATATTTACGACTTCCGATTGTTGGGTCAAAGGGCAAAGATTAATGAAAAAATGTTAGACAACACAAGAAAAGAAGGCGACACGTGCAGCTAACAATAGTGAATACTGCAGTGTCCCTAATGAACATGGCTTTGGGAAATTGCTAATTTGTAGTTTCTGTGAATGATGAGTTGAATCAGTTAGACAAGATCAACCTGGGTTGCGGAGGAGCAGTTGTTGTTCCTAACAAACCAACACATTCTTCAAAAATCCACAACTAAATGATTGAAACAAAGGATAGATGGAATGAACTGCATATGTAAATCTCGTACAAAGGAGATAGATATCCTGAAATTTAATCTAAATGATCGATTGATTACAAAATTAAAGTCTTCAGAGGTTGATTCAATGAACCGAATGGCTCATATTTGGGTATCAGAACATATACCAAATTGTTTGATGCGCACACTTTATATCAATGAAAATTTGACATTTTCCATAACAGCGAATAGCAGCAATGAACGAGTGGCAAAGTTTTTGAGAACACAGTGATTTTCATTTATTTAAGAGATAATTGTGCTTTTAATTGTTATTCATTTCTACAAACAGCTCTTTCTTACAAATACTCAGCTTAAGAACTTTCTCTAATTATAAATTTAGATGTGGATTTTTTGCAATATGTATTGGTAAATTTCTTCCGGCTTTGTCCAGAATGTATCCCAATCAGACTACCGACATTTTCATCCGTTTATCCGAGGCACCACACGTAATTATCAATGTGAATGGTATCCGAATGTTTGTAATATCCACCGTAGATCTGCGTTTGTCATCTGAGAAGCAACAATCACAGAGATTAGTAAGACTTGGTAAGGAATTCCTTGACAAACTGCTTTCCCCAATTAAAAAAATGGAATTTATTCAACTACATTAACACTCATCACTTCAGTAATGAACTCAACAATTTCCGTTATACCAGCAATCGTAAGCAGAAAACTTGTGGGTACCGTCGGCAACGTTACAGTAGTTTTGCATGAACACGATTCAACTATTGGACATATCAGTTCTCAGTACGCTTTACGTTTGAAGTTATAATCTACGTAAATATTTTGCGACACATTGCGTTTGTATCTTAAGCTTTTTCAGTTGCTTTGTTAGCCTCTTTAGTGGACAACTTTTTCCATTTGACTTTAATTATATTTTGTACATATGTACTTCGCACGTACCATTTCAATATAGACATACTAAGATTACTCGATATTTTAAAAAAAGATAAGCTTCAAGATGATCGGTTAATCTTCATTTTCAAAACTAGATTCATTCGTTTCTTTTTCAATCCAACAAAATTTACTTTCAGATCCAGACTTCCTGAAATTAATTCTTTCCGCTTGTTTTCAGGTTACTCAAACTTCTAGAAAGCATGTTAACAGAAGCTGTGAAATTAACTGGAGAATCGGCATTTAAAATCGGTCTTCCACTGCCACTTATTGATAATGTAACGGTCTCTGATGATGCACAAATTATCACCAAAAATGGATACGTTCGTATTGATTTTGATATGATTTATGAATAAAATTTCAAGCTGTTCGATTTTTCACAAATGTTATTTTTAACACAAATAAATGAGAGGAGATGTTAGGAAGTTAAAGTCATCTGGAAAGGCATTGCAAGAATTAGTACTTTGTAAAGTAGACAAAGGAGATGAAGTTAGCTAAAAATCAGAACTTATCTATTGTCAGCATTGACAGGTGAATTCCAAACAGTACTGAGTAAATTATCATTCCAATGTAATTGTTTTAACATCCATCGAAAAAAGTTGGGAATATGAATTACTGTTGAAAGAAACTTTTCTTCTTCCTCTTGGTCACATTTTTCCCCAATAAGAATTTCCATGGAAAAGAAAACTGACAAAGAAATCAAAGAGAAAATCTGAAAAAGAAATTCTGTTAAAAGTGACATTTGCACTCGTATAACAACCTTTTATTCTTTAAGAAAAGTAAATACCAAAAAAATTGAAGCATTTTTGTTTCTGCTTTTATAGTGTGCCCTTCCCATCGAGTTACTGCATTTTTACACTACACAAGTTACTTGGTCATAAGCAATAAAATATTATGAATAGAAAAAGGAACATCAAGATAAGCTCTTTTCTTGTAATGAAGTGAGGCCGTACAATGCTGCTACATTGTCTTTCATGACGTGACGCGAACTGATAACAGGAAAAACTCTAAAATGAATTGTTGCAGCAGATACCTGTGATCATTCAGTATGACCAATCATTTCCAGAAATGTAATGAGTGGCAGATCTCACAAAAGCTGACCTTTGAACTCTCTGTGTAATCATTTTACGTTGATTAAGTTATTTCTTTTTTTTTTTAATTTACAGTCTGTTTTTCATATTTGGTTGAGAGAGAATATTACAGAAATATTTATCAAGTGTAGAACAAAGAAGCTTACAGCTATGAATGCTTTTGTTTCACTGTATTTCGTTCAGAAAAAATGATGAATAATCAACAGTTAGTTCTGCTTGTTGAATAATTTTTTCAAAGTTGACATTTCAAGGGAAGAAATTTGAAATTATTGGTCAAAGAATCCATCATGTAGCGAGAGTTTTTTCGGTATTGTTATTTCTCCAGTGCTTTCTGTCATTCTCGATATTTCACTTTTATCAGTATGCTTCTGTCAGTCATTTACCTCTAAACTGAATTCGTTAACTACTACCTCGCTGGGATTACATTAAATCCTCACAGTAAAAATTTGCCTAATCATTGCATATGATTATATTCGCATTACAATAACGATAACAAATCAATTCACTTTTTTAGAGTCCATAACAAATTTCACATTGCCACGTCTCTTTCCACGTACGCATCGGTCTCAGTTTATTATGTTGCTGCTTGATTGAAAAAGTTATTGGGAAGTTTGCTGAGATGTAGGGCAGCAAGGTTTCAGTATACGAAAATATAAGTAACTTAATGGTGAGTAAAAGGGTTTCAGACTTTAGCAGTAATCTTTGTGAAAACATTGATATTGTTTGAAAAAGATATTAAAGTCAGTGACTGTTCTTTTGCTGTTTCGAACTGACGAATCTGACTGAAATGTTTGTATTTGAAACTCTGAGGACACAAGAAGTTTGAATTTTCGTTAGCACCGTGTAAAAATAAAGCACATGTAAATTTCGGTGAAGAAAAATTTTATATTTATTGATGAAATAAGTTACTGTTATTGATTGATCAGAAGACAGTGCAATGCGAATATACTTCTTATTGTTTGCTCAAACTTTTGTTGGTGGCATCACCAGCGAAGCAACAGTGCGCGTAAAGTTGAATGAAGAGAGTTTCATCCTTCTGGCTGCAGTAGCAGAAGATATTGTAAGTTGCAACCATCATTTTGTCGTCTTTTGTGAAAAAAAAAAAAAAAAAAAAAACTGTCAACAGCGTTGTGACAAAGACTTCGCTTGAAAAAATATTTCTTTTTTGCATCTTGGTTCCGCCATCAGTATTTTAATTATCTTGACATGTTTGCTATTTAGCTTCAAACGGAAATGGAAACACTCAAACTGCCCTCACAGACCGTATCTTTTACCTCAGGGTCAGCTAATGTAGAAAACTTGAAAATGAATTTATTTGAAAGCCCCTACATTAGCATTTCTCCGGTTGCGCCAAATGGTCTCATGCTCAGTAGCACCGATGGTTTTATTGCAATAAGTGGTATCTGGAAAGCCGATTATAAAATTTTTTGGGCCGTAAGCTATAAACTTATTATTGATTTTAGTTTTTATATTTAAAAGAGCCTATATTCATTAGTTTTTTTGAAAACGATGTCCAATTTTAATGTTCTTTTTTTTTTAATCACCTGCTTTCATCATTGGAAGCAATAAAATTATTACTTCATTTTTATTATCTATTTAAGTCTTTCTTTTCATTTAAGTAATAATATTTTTGAATTTATCTAGGTAAATACTTCTGGAGATTTCTCTTTCAAAATTAATGGGATCAAAATGTTCGTGTTGGCAAACCTAGTGTCCGAAAGTGGACACCTTCAGATACATTTGGATGAGTGTCAACTGAAGATTGAAAATATGAATTTGAATTTATATGGAGGATTAACAGCCTGGATTGGGAATCGTTTCATAAATTCAGTGCAGAAAGACATCAAAAAATTTGTGCAACGAGTGGTTCAGAAAATTCTTGCATTAAAATACAAACCTTTCTTCAGCAACTTTTTGTTTGTAATGGTAGTAATCGCTTAAAGAGGATTACATTAAGATCCTATTGCGGTATTTTTGATTTTGTGAAAGTTGGCTGAAATGTAAAAAATAGTCTTTTGGGACCAACAACCTCATTTAAAAATCATTTGTTCCCATCCATCCAATAATCGGATTATGAGTGGTGCTTAATTATCTGAATAAATTTTGAGAATGACCTAAGAATCTGAATGCCTGACACTGCAGAATATCTTAGTTTCAGAATTACATTTTACTTTTTTTATTTTATATATATATATATATATGTTTTTTTAATGACTTTTTAGAATTACTACCTAGTACATTTCAGATTTGTAAAGAGGTTCAAGATGGCATTAAGCAAGCAAACAAATATTTGTGGTCATCTCAAGCTCAAAAGTGGATCGACAATATATATCTCAGCTACCGTTTGTTGGTATCGTCAAAAACTTATTTTAATCTCATTATCTTCATCTTGTGCTAGAATTCTAACAAGAAATTCGTATATTATTACTCACTGACTAATAAGGAGAAATTTTCAGTCTCTTTCGGTACTCTTCTTCTGGCAATCAAGTAGTGTAAACAAATGTGGTCACCAATCATGACTGAGATTTCTTGCAAACCAATTCTAGTACCCACTAAAAAAAACAATTAATGATTGTAGGAAAATCCCAAAGCAACAAATAATTTCATCCAATTTAATTATGACGCTTACGCGACTTTTGGGCGGTCAAAATGCCATTTACCATCGAAAGGAATCAATGAAAGTGAGTGTGGCATTCATAATTTATGACAGAAGAATGCTACTCGTATTTCCGGTCTTTTTCTGATCTTCCACTAGTTCTTCTTCGCTTCTTGTCATTTTAGGTTACAATTTCAGGACAAACTATATCTAATCAAGAACAAACTATATCTAATCACATGGTCACACTGTGGCTGGGTGAGCCTATGATAAACTGTTACCTAATGACGTGGTATAAAGCAATGAATAATCACGTGTCTATCTCGAATAGTTCTAATAGTGCACAATTTAGCTATCTTTTCAACGTAAAGTGGGTATCAGCTATGAATATAAATATGTTTCTTACTAAAAATACTTATGCAAAATCCAAATCTGTTGAAATTATTTTATTTGTTTGAATCCAAAATAGAGTCATTGTAAATTGTTTCAGAATATTACTTAATTTTAAGCTGTAAATGTTTCTTTAAATTACGACTAAATAATTTGCAGCTGTACAGAAGCAGCAGTGGATTGCGTGAGAAAATTTAGTGATCCAGAAAGGAATTTTCAAAATAACTCAGTTGATCTTGACATATATCTTAAGAAAGCGCCTCTTTTATTTGCCAAAAATGATATTTACATAGAAACAACTATGCAAATCTTTTTTTATCGGTCGCCGAAAAATATCAACAGTCTTCAGCTGGCAGAACTAAGTACATTTTTACAGTTTATCTTATCATACGGCTGACAATAGAACGAGTGCTTCATAGACATCATGTGTTTGTGAAAGGTCAGGTAGAAAGTTTGGGGCTTTGGAACTTTGCTTCTTTATAATTCACAAGGGAAGTTGTTTTTTTTTTTTTTTTTAAACTAATTTTTCAGCTGTCCATACGAAAAGCTCGTTAAAGATAGTAATATCACAACGAAGAATTACTATTCGTACTGAAAAGATAGCAGTAACGACAGTTGAAGATAATTCAACGGCTAGGAATTTCAATCAGATGTGAGTCTTACTAGCAGTAATATAGTAATGATAAAATGACTGATGGTAGTATTTAAGATTTAAGAAAGACAGAGGACAGCAAATGTTTCACTTAACGAATTATTCAGCTTTACCATTTTCACAATCGGATGTAAGATGGAGAAACAGCAAGTTATTCATTCAGAATTCGCTTTCTGTTATCAAACTCATTAATTTATTTTAATTCCTTGAAAAGAAGACAAGAGAAGGTTAACCTGCAACCAAGTTTATTTCCCAGATTTTTGCTCTTGATGGCATAACCAACCTAAGCCAAGAAACTTTCCAAGTGGACTGAAGGGCAAATTGTTTTTGTTATAATTTGCGATGAAATGGCACCATAATATATAGTGTACTGGTCTCTTTTCCATATTGAGTTAAATTTAAGTCTTCCAAAATTAGACGTTTCTAGATAAGTTTAAAATCGTTCATAAAATGATTTAAAACAAAATTCTATTGAAGGATTTTGGATGGTCTAATGAATGTGGTTGAAGATGCTTTGAAGACGATGAATCTTTGGGAGAAAACTATTACCATACCAGAAATGAAACCATTATTTGATTTGGCATTATCAAACAATTCTAAATTCACTGGCAGTGATAATTTTATTCGGGCTGATTTCAACTTTAATTTGCTTGATTATTAACTCGCTCCGATCTATGGCAAATTTCCTCTCTTGTTGAAATTGGATCGAACAGTAAACTTCTTCCTACCTACCCGAGTAAATCAATTGATTACTTTCCTCATGGGGCTCATTTATTGAGCCCCATGAGGAAAAATTTGATGTCTTTACCTTGCTGTTACAAAACAGTACTTTTGATCGAGCCTTCATATTACGACATAGAAGAAGTTTCGTTCAGTGAAAGTTCAGTCCATCTGTTGTTGATGGACAGTGGATCTATGAAATGTGGCTTAGATTGTAAAATTCTCATCTCTTATGCTGTTCGTTTCTCGCCGTAGAACTCGCGTCCACTTTTCTGAAAATGCAACTAGCTTAAAAATCAACTACTGAAATACTGACTCATTGAACCTTCTACAACTGAAATTCATACTTTATGGATTCATTGCAGCAGCGGAAGTTTTCACGTCAATTAGCATTTCTGCTTAAATGACTTGTCATCAGTTATCGCCACAAAATAACAAATTAGCTCATTGAGCAATAACAACTTTGCATAACTCCACCTTTTTATTGCTGTCAATAGGCGAAGCTTGAATGGATTTTGTCCAGGACGTTTTCTTAATCGTTCTATGGAAATGTACGGAAACCATTACTCATGATATGTGGCATGTGGTATATGGTACGGTATAATGTATAGTACGTCTACAGTATATATATAATTACGATATATAAGTCTATGATAAACGTCATACGTATTCGATATGTATATGAAATATACCGTATCAAATATCAAAGAAAAGTATCATCCGGAAATGTGTATTACATCTGCAGCATCATGTGGCATTTTTCTTTCCATCTAGTTTTCCTTGCAACTAAAAATATGTCGCGACCCCAGTTCAACCCCCTCTCCATAGACATGGATTGTTTGTGATTTTGTTAGATGAAATATCTTACCATTTCCAATGAGTTATCACTGAATAATCACTCTTTTGTCGCGCACTTTTTGATGGTAAGTTTGAAATAATCACGGAAAAACTACATGCTTCATCAGTGGAATATTAACAAAAGATGCAGTGCCTAACACCTCATATAACCGTATACCCATAAGAGCAAAACTTTTTTCGTTAACGTTAGCGCAGTGGGTGTCGCATTGGTTGTAATTTCATTTTTCAGGTCAAAAGTTCATAAACTTTTTCCAATTCGAGGCGATTCGAAACAGAACAAGCAACGTCTTATAATATTGTGTAATAGAGAGGTGAGGAATAAAATTTCATTTTAACTGTTAAATATCAAAAAACATAGCAAAGTTAATGGAAATTTTGCATAAGACAGCAGTGATAATGCTATCAAATTAATGAACCTACAGAAAATGTAAGACGATATTAATTTGAGACATGGAACGAACAGATCTACTTGAAAAATTAAAATATCACTTTCAAGAGGCGAACCCATTTTTCATATAATTCTCCTTTGAATTGCACAGGAATGCTGATAAATGGTTCTTCTGATTAAAAAAAAAAAACCAACAAAGTGACAGAAAACACATTTTTTTTTTGGAACAAATAAGGAAAATGAAATAGTAAAATTAATTGCACTAATTGGTGCTGGCTTTTGTTTCGACAGCTCTTATGCGACCATATAGTAGAAAGCTGGGCAGTTCTTCTTTAACTTGTGAATTTTTGAAGTCCGACGAATAGTTGTGACATGTTGTTGTCACTAAGTCTAATTTCCCCAAGAAGTGTCGTGCCACTTTTTGTTTGTTGTGTTTGATATTTTTGAAAGTTACATAGAAGCTAATTATTGTCGGAGTATTTCGTGGACTGAGGATGACCGTTTAAGTTTGAAATGTCTAATTTAGCAGAGCAATCTACATGTAATTCAAAGGCTTTGAGAAAAAGTTCACAGCCCTGTAATAAATTAACTCTGCTAGACTTAAAGTTTGCCACATTGTAATTGTTATGAAACTGACTTCTGACGCTCGACGTGAATGTGACCAAATGAGTACGAGCATTCGCACGAGGAAACGAATTATGAGTATTTATCGGATGTAAACTGCACCACATCCAGAAATAAGCTTAAAGGATCAATTCATCATAGATATGGAATAGTGACAAGAGATAGAGAATGCGGTAGCATCGATGAACAGATTGCACCAACGTATCGAAGAAAGACACGTCGCTAACGTGGCCTTTCGCATTTCAGATAGAACCTTTCCTGTTTTTAAAGCTTCTGACCTCAGTGATAATCTGTCGGTAGCGTGTCAATTGCGTGACACAGTGAACGGAACAAGGATATCATGCATACTGCTAGTGAGAAGTCTCAACAGCACAGATGTCATCAACGTGAACTATCCATTCAGGAGGGGCTATTGCGCTGCAATAAATGTACTTATTCGTGCGGTGGGGGAAGATTGAGAAGCGTCATTTTACGCATTCATTTCATTGGTCGTGCTAGGGTGTTCAGGGTCAGCAGGACTGTGGACAGATGGCTGACTGCTAGAAAGCGGTGGAGTGGACAGGGGTTTGAGGGACGGGGCACTTGTTTCAAGCCTGGGTTTCAGGATTTTGCTGCTCGAATATTATTTCTAATTGTGTTCTGTCAGTTGAATTAACTGTAACACAATTCTTTAGGGGTCATCACCGAACAATATCGCACTTCAGCTAACGATTAAGATGGGAATGACTGATGGTATAAGCGATATGAATGCGAGAACTGTGTGCTAAGTTAAGACTACGAGAGGTGTAGATAAATAGTAGTTGAAAAATTAGTTTCGATGTTAAATAAAGTTGTATTCCTCACTTAACAGTTTCATTCCTCCCTATTGTATATAAGATCTCGCTTTTGCTTTAAATAAGAAGTGTTAACTTGGAAGTATTTGATATACACAGTCTTATTTCACTTCATTCTCCGTATCTTATTGACCACGCCACATACTTCTGTAATATATACTTTAGAAATATGTGTTTAGTTTCACTTGCTGAATATCAGAATATTTGTTCCTTTTCAATTTTTTCAGCTGATTAGGTTGAAATATTTTCATTTAATTAACAGAATTTATGTTGCAGACTCCTCAATAATGATATTGAGGTGGATAACAGTACTGCTACTTTTTTCACCATTTTCATTTGCAAGTCACCAAGATTCGCCAGCAGTAACAAGCGATGATTCCAAGGCCGATGTTGAAGATGACGGATCCGAGAAAAAGGTTGCTTCAATATCTAGTTGCCAAAGGCTTAATTAACATTGCTTTAAGGTTTTTGCAATTCATAATGGTTTTGTTCTTTTCATATTTTATCATTGCAGCTTAATGGCTTCATAAAGTCACATAGATTTAAATTTTTAGTCCTTACTTTTGTGTGACTCTTATGTGAATGGTTTTTCTGTTATTTATTTTCCAAAATTTTTACTCTTTAAGCTTTCAGGAAGAACGAGCTAGCGACAGATTAGTGCTGCTAAATAATGAGGGAGAAACAATGGACACAACGAGTCAAAAGCAGTCACCTGGTATTTATATATTTGATTTATTTATTTTATTTTATTTTTATACAATGATTTACTACTGAAGTATGGATTTATGCCCAATTTTCATTCGATGAGTTTTTTATTTGATTTACATATTGATTACAAAACTTATACCAACAGCTTTAAAAAAGATTTTTATTTTTAAGATTCTTGCTTTTAGCTACGTATGATATCACAGATGAAGATATTGAGAGAATGTCCAATTCAGCAGTTGAAGTCTCCACAGTACCATCAGCTGGTGATGAGTTTACGAAAGAAAAAGTGAAAGAACGGTGAACATTAGAAAATATCGATAATTAAAAACTTGAATAAAGATTCACTGAGTTTTTACTGTTGTAATTTAATTTTTGAATTAACTTTGTCCATTTACAGCAGTGAAACGGAAAAAACAGAGGCGGAGAAAAGATCAGATGAATTATATCGCACAGCAATGCGATTTTTGGATAAGGGACGAGCTGCTTCTGGTGAAGCTAAAAGGGCTGCTCACAGACTTCTGGATGAAGCTGCCCAACTTAAACACAAGGAAGCCATGAAGTTAACTGGTGCGTTGGACGTAAATGTTTGCCTAGTAATTACATTATAATCCTTTACTTGTTTGGCTATATTTTGTGTATAGCGCAGTTTACAGGATGCAATTTTCGGTATGGTACGGTTGTTTTCATAGCACAAAAAAGTAGCCTTCTTGATATCTATTTTACTAGTCTTAAATCCTAACTCTTCTTGTAAGGAAAATGCAAAAATTTTAGACTAGTAAGAGTCGTATCATCTATTTGCTATATTCAGTTTTTCTTTTTTTTTCTGTAACTTTGTACGGCTATCAAAGAATAGATTATCTTTCTAGCATATGCATACTTGTTTGGTGATTACACGCGATGGAATATTGACGAAGCGCGAGCCATATTTGAAGAATTGGCTGCGAGTGGCTCAGCTGATGCGCAGCTGGCCTTAGGTTTCATGCATGCTACTGGTTTAGGTGTTCCCGAATCTTCTCAAGCAAAAGCACTGATTTACTACACTTTCTCCGCTTTAGGTGGAAATCCCTTGGCTCAGATGGCTTTGGTATATTTTTCATGTTTCTCATTTTTAAAAGAAATTCAGATCAGAACTTTGTTAATATTATTTTCCGTATAGAATTTTGCATTACCTGTCGTGTAGATAATAATTTGATAAGTCCTTCATCATGAATTTGTTGCGTAATTATACTGTTTTCCCAATTTCAGGGTTATCGTCATTGGTCGGGTATTTCCGTGCAACAAAACTGTGAACGTGCCCTTACTTGGTATAGAAAAGTAGCGCAGCGTGTAAATGAACAAGTTCGTATTTCAGGTGGTACAGCAATGCAGCGAATACGATTACCTGATGAGCAGGTTTGGGATATATGATTTAAACCTACTTTATTTTCGTAATAATTATCAAAAGATTCTTATGTTTATACAGATAAACATCGTGGATGTATGTTAAAAGGTTTTTAATATGAAGTATATTTGTGCCAACATTTTTTCGTGCATCCCCTCTTTTCTTTCTTTTTTTTTTTTTTTTTGTTCTCTTGATTTAGTTTTAGTTTTTTCAGGATACTGTCAGTACTACTTCCTCATCTAGTTCCATTCTCGACTCAAATTTATTAAATTATTATAAGTACTTAGCAGATAAAGGCGATTTGCAAGCACAGGTAAATATTCTGCTCCCTATGATATTATTAATATTTTAAGAGTACGATTAGATAAAATCGAGTGATTCTGATTTCTTGACTGGTATTGACTATTAGCAATTCCGGTTCAGATTAAACATACGGTTAAAATCGAGCTGGAACATTTTTAGTAAAGCAAGTGAATTGTTAGTTTAATAAAATCAAAATTTCAAAACCCATGATTTTTTTGTTGCATCATGCGCTATGAAATTTCTAGGGTGGTGAGCTTTAGGATGTAGAAACTGGAAGATTATAAGAAGAAAGACAAGCTAAAATGGAGGCAGATATTAAAAGACTAACGGGTTGTTGCCATTCAGTATCAAGCGTCGGCAAGACTTTTTGTGGTGCTAGAGTTTAATATTCGGATTCGAATGACAGGACGAGGAAAGTAAGATGAGGATATTAATGGAAGAATTGTGAACTCCAATTTGAAACACAAGGATTATTAAACAATCATAAATGCTAATCTCTATAAGCATAATTTATTATCGATTTTATTATCATGAGATGTTATCAAAAGTAAGTGTGTTAATGTGTGCAGTGCATTTGCTAATAACTTGTTACTGCTGATGGAAATTTAAGGTTGGTCTTGGTCAGCTATATTTGACTGGTGGACGAGGTGTAGAGCAAAACATGGATCTAGCCAGTCAGTACTTTTCAACGGCTGCTCAAGCAGGTAGTACTAATGCATATGCATACCTTGGCAAGATGTATTTGGATGGTACTTCGGCAACGCCTCAGGATAATGCTACTGCTTTTCAGTTCTTTAAAAAAGCGGCAGATAAGGTATTGATATGTTTTGATTTGAATTTGATTTCATGCTTGTAGTAATTATTTTTGATTGTTGGAATTTGCAGGGGAATCCAGTTGGACAAAGTGGTTTAGCTATAATGTACATGTATGGTAAAGGAGTAAAGCAGGATTATGCTAAAGCTGCAAAACTATTCACTTTAGCCGCTGAACAGGGTTGGGTTGATGGACAGTTAAATTTGGGTTATCTTCATTTCAGTAAGTCTTACTATGTGATTTCCAAAGCAGTGCATTTTGATTTCTTTGTTATAATCTTTTCTTCTCACAAAAATTTTGCTCTTACTTTATTTTATAATGTTTAACCAGAGTTATGTGGCAGTATAGTTGCAAACTTTCCCTGGTTAGAGAGGATGACATTAATGGTTTCCTTTCATAATTAATTAATTAATTCATAATTAACTTGTTAATACAGCATATTATTTTCAGGGGGACTTGGCGTGAAGAGAGATTTCAAGTTGGCTATAAAATATTTTCAGCTAGCTTCGCAGTCAGGACATGTCAATGCATATTTTAATCTTGCACAGATTCATGCTACAGGTTATTATTTTCAGCTAGTTCCATTTTGAGTCTATAGTTCCACTCATAAAATGGTTTCTTGTTTTACTTTCATCCATTTTTCTATGAAATATGCTGCACGGATTTAATTTTTCTTTTTTTTAGGTACTGGTGTACCACGAAATTGCCACACAGCTGTCGAATTATACAAAAATGTTGCTGAACGGGGACGTTGGTCAGAGCGTCTTATGGAAGCATATGCAAGTTATCGTAGTGGACGAGCAGATGAAGCTGCTTTCAAATATCTTTTCTTGGCTGAGCTAGGTTATGAACCAGCACAGACCAATTTTGCTTATATTATTGATCGTGGTGAGTTTCTCAAATGCTTTTGGAAGGATATGGAAATGTAGCAGAATTTGAAAAAAAAGCAAAGGATGTTGAGCCATATTTCATTTTTTTGTGAATCTTTTCTTATAACTTTTTTTTTTCCTTTTCAAGTTCGTATTTCTTAAGAAATGTTTAGAAATTTCAGAAGCTTTGTTTTTTTCTTTCTTTAACTTTAAAATCCTTCCAAATTTCAGGGGAATCAAATCTATTTCCTAATGATGAAGCACTACAACGCGCCTTGCTTCACTGGCAACGTTCTGCAAATCAAGATTACGCTTATGCGCGCATAAAATTAGGTGATTATTATTACTACGGTTATGGGACGCCTGTTGATTACGAAATGGCAGCTGCACAATACAAAATTGCTAGCGATCGTCATCAGGCTGCACAAGCGATGTTCAATTTGGGATATATGCATGAGCAGGGCCTCGGAATCAATAAGGTTTGCATGTTTTTGTTGAGCAAAATTTTCGTGGTTTATTCAATAGGTTTGGCGTTGCTTAAATGTTATAATATATATGCTGTGCTCCTATATATTACACTACTGTGGTATTGTTGTATTTTTCCATATTTACAGTTACATGGTCTTCATACTTCATGTTAAAGGTTTTTGTCAAACCTTGCAATTAAGTAGGGAAAACGAATATAGATATTAGATAAACAGCTGGACAAAAAAAGAAAAAATTTCCAGGATATGCATTTGGCAAAACGATTTTATGATATGGCCGCAGAAACAAGCACAGATGCCTACATGCCTGTTAATCTTGCTCTCATGAAGCTTACCGCTTTATTCTTAGTAGAATATTTTAAAGAGGTTGGTTTAATTGTTCTGCATAAGGATTTAAACAGAAAAATACAAAAACGGATGAATATTGAAAGGTAACGAATTATTAATTTTTCCATTCAAATGGACAAATTATTCGCTACTTTTCAATATTCATCCATTTTTGTATTATTAAATGAGCTTATTGAGGTTGTTAATTTTAGAAGAAAAAAAAAAAGAACAATTGGAAACCATTTAGCTTTCTTGATTTTTGTTATTAGATGGTTCTGGTGTCGTCGGTTCTTAGCTAAAATAAAAGTCAAAAGTAAGTATTTTCAGAATTCGTTTGTGACAATGCTCGATTATATCTTTGGTGCGAACTGGGATTTATATGCAATAACGTTATTTCTTGGTTTGATAGTTATTTTGTGGATGGGTTACAGAAGGCAAAGGCTTTTAGGACTTTTACTTTAAAATATTCTCAAGTTGGTATGCAAGCAGAGCCTGTTGTTTTCTCAGTTTCGCTGGAAGTATAGGAATTACTGTAGCATTTGTGAAAGCTCATTATTGTAGTGTTTTAAGGTATATTTTTCCGCTTATCCAGCCATATTTTCCTTTATTTAAATTTAAGACTATACTTATAATTTATGTTATTGTACTTTTTGTCCTTACTGTGTTGCTTAGATTAGCAGTTGGGAGTACTTGGTCTCTGAAGCCAAAATCAAAGGTTATCTGTTGTTTATCAAATGAAATGTAGCAGTGTTGATGTTTGGATTAATCTTTTTGTATTTTTGAGATATGAACTCTATCAGTTCCGTTCTCTTTGTATATGTTTTTTAAAGCGAGTTGGCGGATACGGGTAAATGCATCATACATTTAACACATGGCACTGTTAACTTATTTCTGATTCACTTGCTTATCAACGATTTTAGTTAATTATTAATTGTGCGTATTTATGGTTATTTATGGCCATTTGTCTCGTTGTGCTTTATCATTTTTATCATTTATTACTTTTTGGGATGTAAGCTGATGATAATAAAATTTCAGTGATGGAATAATTTTTAAAGAAATGTTAATAGTCGCAAGGCATTATATGAATAGTACACATTCTTCCTGTCACTTGTGATACAAACTATACACAGCAATTTATGCAAATAGTTTAAAGTATACATGTTTCATTTTTCGAATCGCATGCATTCATATGTAAACTAGGAGCAGTTTTTAAATTATATATTACATGGAAAACAGAAATAAATCAAGTATTAGTAGTTAGTCACTAACCATCGAGTGGTAGTTGCTGGGGTTCAGTAACCAGCGTTGTAATGTGAAGAAATATGGATGATTACTAGGGTGTTCATATTTTATTCCAGCTGTAATTGATGTGAGATGGCGTCACTGATTTCGTTTGTTCAAATACGACAGAATACAGTCAATTTTTTCATGCGAAGTTTGTCTTTACATAAATATTTTGATGGGTTTTTGTGTATGGTGGTTATTGAATAGCTAATTTGTAATAATCCCTTGACAGTTCATTGTATTGTTGGAAATAGGCCAAGTAAGTGATCTACGGTAAGTCTCCTTTCAGAATCTGCTCGAGAATTATGGAAAACGGTTACATCACTTTCACCTGCTGGTATTAAGAAAGGACGAGCCAAAACTCGTCAGAGTGTTTTAAATCTTCAGAAATTTTATCGCATCGGTGCCGGTAAGTCTATCATCTTTGCTTTAAATTTGAAAATTTATTAGGTACATCAGAAGTTTGAAAAGAATCTTTAGGTCCTATAAAAGTGAAGTATCCTGGTCTGAATGCCCCTTTGATTAAACCAAACGATGAACCAATGGCAGTAATGGAGAAAACAAAAGAAGAAATTGATGCTGTTGAAGAACGTTTGCAAAATATTATAGCCTCCAGGCCCTCGTTAGTTACTTTTTATTATGGTGCAAATAGAAATTTAAGTGCACAAAACTGTTGTATAATTTTGTGTTTTCTTTAGATTAGGATTTGATATTTACATCTAACATATAGCTTTACAGAAAAAAAAGATTGAAGGAAAAGTTACATCCTTTGGAACGTGGTTTTGCTGGCACGAGACTTGAAGGTCAAAAATTGGGTTCACCACCAACTATTAGTGGCGTTAATTTTGATGATTTCCAAACTTATTGCCTTCAGGTGCGTATTTTTTGTTTCGAGATATAGTTAGAAAGTTAAAAAGTTATGTTTTATTGTTAAAATTATTAGAAGAATATGGGATCATATTGATGAAAGATGAGTGAAAGATGAAAAATCATATTAATGAGCAAGAAACATGATTACTATAAAACAATGGATGCTAATGGCTCGTAATGTGTGAAGCAAATGAGAATTTCACTGTTGTTTTGACACTGCTTTGTTTTTGTGTGATCTTATTTATTGTTAAATTTATCGGAATTTCTTCTATCTTTTAATTTGTTGTAGCTGCGAAGAACGACAAATATGACGTCTTATGGTCGGCAGCACACAATGTCAGCTTTGATTGTCACGGGTAATGGGAATGGTCTTGGTGGCTATGCAATTGGTAAAGCCGGTCTAAAGCACCATATTCGCGCTGTTGTGAACGGTATGAAAATGGCGTCAAGAAAATTGGTTTATGTGGAACTTTTAGAGAATCGAACAATATATCAAGATTTCTATGCTGAGTGTCGAGGCACTCGTATTTTCGCGCAAAGAAGACCAAAAGGTTTTGGTGTAGTCGCTCATCCAAGACTCACAAAAATATGTGAGGTGACTTTTTTGTTTGAAAGTTCTTATAATTTAGGTTTAATACAATTTACTGTTCTACTCATATCTTACTGGATTTGTTACGGTCTTGGAGACTGCATAATATATCTTGTTAATTATAGAATTAAATCCATTCTTTCGCATTCGTCGTTCTTTTATCGTTGATTAAATGATTCTTGCTTCAGAGCGAATGATTTACAGGTACTTGGCATTAAAGATCTCGAATGTAAGGTGGTAGGCTCCACCAGAAATTACATTGCCCTTACACACGCTTTCTTTATAGGTAAATTCATTGTTGTGTTGGTGAAAAATGACAGAGCAGTATTAAAAAATAATTGACAAACTATTTTATTGTTTCTTATTTGTCCTTTTTAATTAATCTCTTCATCTTTTCCTAATTCTCCCCCTTTTATTTGCTTATTATTATCATTTATTATCGTCAGTGATCATTAGTTTCAACTGAAGTCTGACTCCTAGTAAAGTGATTTCTTCGCTACTATTTTAAATATCAGTTCAGCTTAGTCTCGATTGAAAATAATTTATAATGTGTTTCTGACTTTTTTCATTGCTTGATCATCATCTCCTCCTTAATTTCATTGTTTTTAAGAATCAAAGTCAAGATCCTTATTTGATTCCAAAACACCTCTGTAGGTTTCAAATTCTGTTTTTTTTTTTTTTTTTTTTTTTTTTTTTTTTACGACCATCTATTTGTTTTTCGCATGGTAAAAAACCAAACTTCTTCCAATTTCCAACACAGTTCTGTTTCTTGGTGAAAATTTTTATCGATTTGTCAATACTGATCAAATTTTGCTTTTAGAGAAACTAATTTAAACCCTTTGGAGCAGTTTTTCCCGTGAAGTAGACGGAAGAGTCGCAGATGTTTTATATTTTCATCACCTCATTTTAAGAAAGAAATGTCTTAAAGTCCTTAAATTAGTTTATTTTACGTAATAAAAGGAACGTGATGAATATCCATAAGGATTTCCTATTAGAAAACAGATGCAAAAAAGCAAAAAATATTATTTTACCATTCACAAAGTAAACAGCTGTCCCAAAAAAATTGGATTTAGAAGTGTTTGTGAATTAAATAAGGACTTTGATTTTAATTCTCAAAGGTGTTGAATCCAGAAAAGATGATGACCAAGAAATGAGAAAGGAGGAAAAATTTTCATCATTATTCTGGACCATGAGCAAACGATATTTATTTTAAAAATATGTAAATATATTCATTTTAAGAGGCTAATTATATATTTTTGTAGATATATATTCATTTTAAATAATGGTGCACAAATTTTTATTGCTGCCGTTGTGGCGCATCATGAGCTGTGTGAAGAGCTGGCTTCAGTCCTTTTGATGCATCTGCTTCTATTTTTTCACTGTTTCCAGGTCTTCTTAATCAAGAAACTCATCAACAGCTTGCAGAACGTAAAAGGTTGCATGTTGTTGAACTTTCCCCCCACAGGAGATATTTTCCTGTCAAAATTGCTTCTCCTTTGCATTCAGAATTGAGAACAGATCAAGATATTGAATCGAAAGAAGTAAGTCCAATTAATTGTTGTAACATCTGCCCGACAGTCAGTGAGTGTGAAATTTTATGAAGAGGAAAGCTTGACTTGTTTCGTAAAATGCTGTTTGTTGAGTAAGTGACAGATGCGAAACAAAATTTATTTAAAAACTTGACAATTTTCAGAAACTGTTGCTAAATGATTTTTATGGAGAAGGGCGTTTACCACTGATCAAAAAACAGGTTCCCTTCTATGCAAATCTGCCTAATCATCTTGCTGCCGAAGCACTCAGATATCGTTTTCGAAATCGGAATAAAGTACTTTTTTTGATACCAGCAGCAATAGTTCTCTACGAAGTAAGAAGGCAGAAATCTTTTTTACATTTGAGCTAATTGAGAATGGCTTCTCTATTTTATTAAAACAGTTTTCTTTTTAGAGCATGATACGATTAATGGCTGATGATGTTGTATCACGCTGGACTCGAGATGAACGTCGGAAATGGGCTGAACAAAAACATCAAGATGTGATGAATGGATTAGTTCCTTTGCCGGAAGGAATTGGCCTTTCAGAAGTCCTGCCAAAGTTGGAAGCAAAATGATTATTTTTTAAAGATGGAGTATAAATATAAGAGCTGAATTTTCCCTACCATAACGGTATATTTAATATATAAATAGTTTGGAGGGTAACACAAATTTTTGTGGTGTATTTGAATTTGTTAAAAGTTCTCGAAAGTTTCCAAAACAATATTACCTCACTGGAACTTTGTTAGTTATCAATTGAATTTGTCCATGGATCTAGATTTAGGCTGAAATCATTCTGTACTGAATATGTTACAGCGGTCTTTTTTAAAAAGACTATGAGAAGTGAGAACACTTCATGCGAGAAGCAGTTCCTGAGTTTGGTCCCCGCGTAAGAGAAGAAATCAAAAAGGTAAAAGGAGGAAAAGTGTGGAAGGGTACGTCTCATTGCATTTAACGAAGTTGTTGTCTCTCAATTTCCCGAAAATTTCCAAAATTTCATCATTATCAAGAATGTGTCTTTTTTTAAATATACTCTCCTTCAATTCGATTTTTTTCAAATTTCTCCAAAAACTGGAAAAAAATTCAAACTTTATCGGTGTGAAAATTTGACGCTTTTCGTGGCAGTTATGGCAGATTCCGTCTTCACCTCTCATCGTCCACTCTTTAATCTCTGCTTTACTAACCTCACAACAGCCGGAACTCTTCGAAGCAACAACTATTTCAGCTATTAACTTTACAGATCCTATTACGGACAACACTGAATAGAACTATCAGTGCTTTTAAATTTATTGACATGCGTGTACTGATTTTTAACTGTATAAAGTATAAAGCTATTACTAATTTGAACAAGAATATTAAACAGCCACTGTTAGCAACTTGTCATTTCTAATCACAATGGCTAAAAGCCTTAAGTAGTTCTTTAATCCTGAAGATTCGTTTTTTCTTACTGATGCATAGCTGATGTATGAAGAATGATCCGCGAATCTTTTTGTGTGCTTGTATTTTTTACAAATTCATTTCCTTACTCAGGTAAATACTAGTTAATTAAAGACTCCTTACTTGCAGATTCGAGGTCAACTATAAAACTTCATTGGTGTCCGTTAGAAGCTAATTTCTTCACAAATTTAAACAGCCCTTCAGGCTCCAGGAAAAATGTCTCGGGTCATCCATTTGTAACAATTACGTATGACCTCTTGGTCGTTAATAGCAGAGAGCACATTAACATCCATCCGTCTCCTTACGAAGTATTCGGAATACCGGAAATTCTCGTCTGATAGTATTCCAACTTCCCCTTTTCTCCATTAAATTCTAGGTTTTCTGTTATTGAACGATATCAAGCAGATCCCAGCTTTTCCTAATTCACAGGAACGTCTGCTGTGTTTTCCAGAGAGTCATGAAAATGTTGAACAGTTCCAGTTCCTTTTGCTTGGCTACCCACTCGAATTAAATTAGTGACTCCACTCTATCTGTACTACCCTCTCGACATCAGTCTAAGTCTAAGGCTGATTCACCAACACTTGACTACATCACATCAACGAAGCCATGGCCATAACAATAACGGGTTCAACATTCCCAACGCAATCATTTCATTTGTCCTGAGCAAACGCTTCACAGATCGAGGGTTTCGGAATCATCGGATCACTTTTTTGACGCCTTAGAGTCTTAGTCGAACAATAGAAGCAGTAGCCCAGTACCAGTATTACAGGTCAAGCAAGGACGTTTCGTAGTCACGGTGTTTCTCTGATTCGATTAGTTGTAGAACTCGAGTATAATTGCCGAATAATGCACTGAAGCATGAACTAACCAGATCACGTGACGTGAAGAGTGATCGGGTGAGGTCTTCGCTGGGTCGATATCCATTACGTCTGTCAGTCACATAACACTTTCTTGCCACTCTTTCCGTGCCGTGTCAGGCTTAAAATATGCCCCTGCATCGGAAGCAGCAAGTGTTAGTACCGTTGAAGGGATGCTAAATTTCAAAGTGAGTCCGGTTGTCATGAAAGGAGGAAGGGTTCCCGGTGGCTAGGTTAGGTGGATTTGAAGTGCATTCCAGATAGTGCTGGTGAATTTCAGAGGTCAGGACATGGCAGACACGAAAGCCTTACCTGTCTTCGCATTTACGGACGATCGGATACAGCTTCAGCAGCTGCGTGCTTATATGAAGGAACACGGTTCGTCTATCAGTGAAGAGGGTATGGTATCATCATTATGCTCATCTTAATGACTTAACCAGCTTAACTTTATTGGATGCAGTTGGGATTTCCAGGACCAGCAGATTTCAATGAGAATTTGGAAGAACTGGTTAAAGCAGTTGCTGTTTTGGGGGGTTTGGAGAATGAGAAAGAAGTAGAAATGATTCTGAACTCGATATCATCACTTATTGTTGTGCTTACGCCAGAGGCAGCAGAAAAAATAATTGCTGAATTTTGTAAGCAATTATCCTCGGAAAATTTCAAAGGTACCGGTTGGAATAGTAATGTGAGTTTTTGAATATTTCCCTTATTCTTGTTTCCATTGCGATTCATGTTCATAGTGATGGACAGTCCTCCATATTCTACCAGTTGGTATCTATTTATAAAACTGTTAGATTCAGTTTCCAAACAAATGATGTAATTTGTGGACTCACTCAAAACTTTTGCGGAAAAAAGAAACATGCTGAGCAGTTTCCAATTCTAAGCTGTTTTCGTACCAAAATTGTCCTTATATTTACTATAAGTTTTCAGGCATCATCCGCTGTTCGAACTCTTTCAAATTTATTTTATGCTTTCAATAAGCACCCACGGGTCCAACATGCTCTCTATGTTGCCTTGGTGACTTTATGCGGACGAGCGCGAATTATTGGGGACTTGGATACAAGTACTGAAAAGTTGAATGAGTACATTCATCGTTGGTCACTGGATCAAAAGCAGCAGCGTAGTCTTTTACGTTTGATTCACTGGGCGCTTATTCATGATGGGAGAGCCGATCAGGCAGCGAAAGTTAGTTTGATAAGCTTTTAACTTTGAAGCAAAGGATTAAGTACTAAAGTGTTATGATTTTATACTGTGGATTTTATACCGCTATAACTTAGCGCAGACATAGTTTTATTAATTAAAATAAGAATCATAATAATCGACACTGTCATTCCCGGCGGAAAAATTAAGATTTGGAAAGTATTTCATTCAGCGTGTTGATTAAGGAAACTTTCCCTTCCCAATGATATGTAAAAATTAAGGGGTAAAAGTGGTGAGTGAGAAAAGTCTTTGTAGACTGTAAACTTTTGTAATGTTAACTGTGCAAAGTACATCATCATGATGGCTTAATTGGAATTCAGAAAGGTGAGGTGGCACCATTATCCACCTGAGAATGACATAGTCGTTACATTAGTAAAACTTTGGTTTTGAACTTCGTATCAGCATAATGTTGAGCCGTTCATAGCTGATTATCCTACGCAATGCTTTTTTTCTCATTTCACACTTATAAATGACTTTCTAATTATCTCATAAGGCAAAAAATGCTAGCGTATTTTATTGTAATCGTCGACAACTTCGCTTCGGTTGTCAGAGAATTAGCTTCTGCTTCTTGTTATCAGCTGTTAGTTGAGCACTGAATCTTAATGTTGAAGTTCTTATCCATTTTGCGAAACTTTTTGAAAATTTTATTCTAACTTCATTAATGATTTCCGGATCTGTTACGATGTTGATTTTTTTTCCAACACTGATGTAAATTAAGCAGAAGCAGAGTGGTAAGTCATTAACAAGAAAATATAAATTAAGGAATACGAATTTAACTGTTAAAAGACCGATTGATTAGAATTGTTATTCTGCTACTGGTGCGCTTGTTTTAGACAATGACAGCGTTACTGAGAACATATACTGATGCTGATGCTGTATCTGCTATAGAGGATGCTCGTGAATGCGTGCGAACCGCAATCGTTGACCCAAAATCATTCAGTTTTGATCATCTTTTGCGGCTTTCTGCAGTACAGTTGCTAGAAAAAGTATGACATTTATTACTTTAAGAATTGTGTATTGAAATCAGTATGTATAGATTGTAAGTATTCAGTGATAACTCAAGGTATTATTTGTATGTGTGTGTGCAGATAAACATAACTTTCAATATACTTTTTTTTTTTACTATAACTGGCTGTCATTTCATTTATTAATGATTTAATCTTTTTTTTTTTCAGAGTGATCCACTGATGCATGAAGTGTTAAAGCTATTTTCTCAAGGTACTTTAAAAGATTATCGGACCTTTGTTATGAAACATCCGAGTTTCATTAGTGAGAAGTTGCACGTTGACGATACATTTTTGGTCAAGAAGATGCGTTTACTAACTCTAATGGATATGGCAGAAAAAAAGAGTGTAAGTCTCAGCAATTTAACTGTCGAAATGAAATCTTACTGTTGTGTTCATGTTCAATTTCACTGTTATTTTCGAGAACAGTATTAATATCCTAATCCTAACATTTAATTTCAAAGGATTCTAACTAAATCTGTTTGTTGTAGGAAAATGTTTTCAATTACATATGTTACCAAACTATTTTTAGGTTATAGCTCTTCATGATTTATCACGAGAAGTTGATATACCAGAGAATGAAGAGTTAGAAGAATTTATAATTGAAGCAATCAGAATGAATGCAATTAGCGTACGTTTTCTTTTTCTCACAGTTTCAACTTTGAGTGTTTTATTGGATAATGGTTTTTTATATGATGTAATTATTTTATAAAATTATGTGCTTCAGGGCAAAATAAATGAATTAAAGAAGGAACTCTACGTGACGTCGCTTCAGCATCGCAGTTTTGGTCGTCCTCAGTGGGAGCTTCTTCGAAAGCGGCTTATTGCTTTAATTGATAGTTTGAAGACGTCACATGAAAATATCAAAAATGTTTATACTAACGGTGGGACAGTGTAATTCATATATTTTTGTTCATACTCATTTATATTGTTGGATCTTGTTTTTGTCAAGATTTTGGAATCCGATTTTCTATTCTTTCAAGAATTTCAAGACTTGTTTTTATGGGTAACATACCTTTTGGTCCCTTCTAACAGTTGAAGCTTGTTCTAACTAATGCTAAATTAAGATCTATATACATATATATTGGTTTGAAAAATAATATTGTAATTGATAAATACTTCCTAATTACAACTTGAATAGTGCTGTAAAACTTCATATGTACTCTGACGTTGCTTTTATGCAGTTTTTATTTTTTTTTATATATCCCCTAAGCTTCGGATTGTTAATCACTGGAAATGTGCGCATTGTTGTAGTGGGAAAGTGATTCGAATTACTGCAATGAATGTTTCGAGAATTTTTTCCTAAGCCCTTTATTGCTTAAGTTGCTGTTGCAAGTATTGAATGGATACTGCTGGAGCAGGTGCTGCCGGGGCTTCCCAGATGGAAGCCATTGATAAGGAACAAGTATTCGAGTGGATTTTGGATTTAAGTGATTCAAATAAGCGTGAACAAGCACTTCTGGAATTGAGGTACTTGGGATCTTTTTAATCTTACAGCGTAGGGAACTTATATTCTCCTGCTTTCAAAGTGGGTGCATCTCAACAGTTGATGTAGTTTTGTTCATGTGTCGTTGTTTTGACCTGATAATTAATGCCTGAAGTAATATTATTTGTATCTTTGGTAGAGTGAAAGTGCGAAAGTGCTTTTATATTATATCTTAATTAAAGCAAAAAGCGTGAGACGGTTCCCGATCTGCCACTGTGGTTGTGGTATTCTTTTGGTTCAATGGCTTCGCTGCTACAAGAAGTAATTTCAATCTATCCAGCTATTATGCCGCCGACACTCACTGCAGGGCAGTCGAATCGTGTTTGTAATGCCTTAGCTTTAATGCAGTGTGTTGCATCTCATAAAGAAACCCGAAGTCCATTTTTGCAAGGTAATTTTTTTTAATTCTTGGGCAATATCTCTATCAATTTCTACAATTTGATGTTGATTTTTCTAGCATAGTTTAAATCTAGTTTAACATAGCTGAATTCCTTTTCTACGAGATTTATATCTTCTATTAATGTTTGAGTGGAATTTTTTTCGATGAACATTTTATTGTCTCGTACTTTTCGTACAAATGTATAGAAATGTCCTATATCGGCCAGCTTTACTTTTAAAATTATAACACACTGACGTGAAAAATTGATGATTACTGATCAGGCGTTAGAAAAATCCATCCCTATTACAAATCAAATAACTTTTATTTGTAGCAGTATAAATACTGCCATAAGCAGTATAATTCGAAATTCACAAAATCTTTGCGCTATTTGCCTTTTGCAGCGCATATCCCATTGTTCCTGTATCCATTTTTACATACGACGAAAACTTCACGGCCATTCGAATATCTTCGATTGACGTCTTTAGGTGTTATCGGTGCACTGGTGAAAACTGATGAGCAGGTAAATTAAGCCCTCCGACTTAGGAAACCAGTAAGCATAAATACCAGTCAGTTTTGCTAATTAGGACTTTTTATAGGAAGTTATCCAGTTTTTGCTGTCAACAGAAATAATTCCGCTGTGTTTACGGATTATGGAAAACGGAACAGAACTGTCAAAAACAGTTGCTACTTTTATTTTGCAAAAAATATTGCTTGATGATACTGGTTTAGCATACATATGCCAAACTTATGAACGTTTCTCCCATGTGGCTATGATTTTGGTTAGCTCATAAATCCTTTGTCGCAAAGGCCTTTTGCTCATCACTTTCTAGTTTAATTCCAAAATTGAATTTATATTTACCATTTACGTTCTTTTGTGTTTGAAAAAGTTGTGTGATTTAAAAAACTGTCCGAACGTCATTTGATCAAAGGATATAATATAACCTGATAGCCTCCTTATTATTTATTCCACGTTGTGCGAACTGATGGAAAGCCATCCGAATCATACGAATCTTCCAAGACAGTCCATAAAAATTAATATGCTAAGTCACTTTGCAGGGCAAAATGGTGCTGCATTTGGCTAAGGAACCTTCACAGCGACTTTTGAAACATGTTGTTCGATGTTACAGCCGCCTTTCTGACAACCCAAGGCAATTACTTCTTATATGATTACCTTAGCAATTAAAGAAAAGTCTCCGATCTGTTATTATTATAAGGTAATCATTAAACAAATTTCAGAGCGCTGCAGGCGTTACGGCAATGTTTACCAGATCAATTGAGAGATGAAACTTTCACTCGGGTCCTTGCTGATGACAAATCGACTAGACACTGGCTGAAACAACTTCTGAAAAATATTGGTAAATGTAGTTTGTGCAGTTCGTTTCTATAATCAGTGTTGCCGTTCACACCTTTCCATTCAATACATTAGGAAATATTAAATGTTATTTTCAGGTTTTCCTGTCAGTCCTTAAAGGGAAATTTGAGCTCGATTTGTATATAGAAAGTTCCGTTTTATAAGCTGACTGCATGGTGTTTATCGATGAGCGTCTCGAATTCTTTTCTGAGATACAGTTGCTATCTCTAAAATTCATGATGATAAATGATCTTATGCTTTTATTAATGGTCTCACTAACGACTTACGTAATTCATTTTTTCCAATAAACATACTTGTATGGAATTTTATCTTTCGCTGGTTAGAAATTTATTAGATAAAACTCTGACCTACAAATGGAAGCTTTCACATGGACTTGCAAGTCAAGGTAATATATATTTTTTTTTTTTTTTTTAAGGCTCTTAAACAATTGAGAAGATTCGGAGAGTAAGAAGCAGAAGCAGTTGAGCAGAATATTTAAACCAAGATAATTGCCAAATTTTTTATTGTAGTGTATAGGGATATATGGCACTGCACTGTTTTGTTAAAGTATTAAACTTCTATTGTCGACATTTTGCATGTATTGCTACTATCCACTACGAGTTCCCGTCTGACAGTACATTTCAGTAGTCGAAGATCGTTCTTGCCAGGATAAGCTGCTAACAGTTCACCGGTATGTTGTGCAACCTAAAATAAGTAGCCAATGTCGACTTCCAAATACAGAGTATTTTTCAAGTAATGATTAAACCTATCAGGAAGTTCCTCTACAGGGCATGGTTTTATCTGTTGGCCATTCTGATGAATCGAATAAAAAAGATTTGCTTACTTTAGTCTGTTCAATTATTAAATTCGTCAAGCACCCTCGCATGATAATTTCGTTGATGAAAGCATCCATAACTTTTATGCAAGTACTCTCTGTTACACTGCTTGTCACTTCCACTAATATATCTCTAGTGTCCTCATCAAGCTGCAAATCAACTGTTTATAAGAAAAGCACTTCTTATAAATATACAAGAAGAAGAAAGAGAAACAACCTTTGTCTCCTCACAATTTGTTATGGGAGGTAAGCTGATAATCAATCCATTTGAATCCATTAGACAGGGATAAAGAGGTAGTTTTTCAATGAGATATATGTACCTAAAACTGCTTGTGTTTAAGAAAATTCACTGAAAGCCACATTTGTTCACTCTCCTATTGTACATAAATCGTAACAACCAGAATAACCTCACTTTTAATTCATTTACTCTGCAAAGGAAGGAAGTTTGGAAAAGGATTGAAAAAGGAAAACTACCAACTTATAAATATTTGACACAACGTTTCGTTTTTCGTTTTTTCGAACCATTTCTGCTTCATTTGCCAAATCTGATACCAGCTCTCGCCCAGAAATCTTACTATGGCGATGTATTGGGGTTATCTGCAATAATAATTTTTACAACTTAGTCTAGTAAATATGTGTAAAAATCACCATTAATAAATCAGGATCGATGGCTCCAAAAACCAGAGGAGGTCGGAGTTTGTGACAATCATGTGTTCCGATGCTTGCGATAGTCCTTCCACCACAAACAGATGAATGTAACTTATTCTGAAATGAATCTTGAATGAAAAAGCATTTTAAAAAAGGAACTTATGCATAGCAAAACTTCAATTGTCGACTTGTTTTCAATATAAATGACTAAGTGGAATGGCGAAGCGGACGAAGAGTTAAAATACCTGAATGTTTAACAACTGCTTTATTTTTTCTGCATTTAATAAACAGTCTTTTAAAACACAACAAATAATATATGGACGAATATCCAAAACTTCTTTCTTCCTTTCAATCAATACCTGAATAATGCACTGCTTAGCAGTTCAAATAAAATGCTTTTCCCAAACTCCAAATAAATTTTCTGAAATAAATATAGGAATCCTCACTTACACTATTCGTTCCATAATTGACTGTGATTACTGGATTAAGTGAGACACACTCATTCCTGCTAACATTGCCTTTATCTGAATTTATGCCGGATTCTTTTCCACTTTTGTCCTTTTTTGATGTTTTGGGTATTTTCCGTTTCAAATATTCTATAAGCGCTGAAGTTTTGTGCCTTGGATCCTCGGTTAATTTTTTAAAACGATTGTCAGAAAATCTGAAATTGGCATTTAAAACATCAAAATTAATGCTAAGTCAACTAACTATAGCGAATTCAAATAAGTGAATGGTGTGCCCACCTGTTGTTAGCCAGTTCTAGGGTTTTTATCTTACTGTAATTGCAAAATATAATTGGAAGATCGACGATTTCATTATCTGACAAATTTACAATCTTTAAATTGTCATTCAATGAATCCAGTTCTGCTGGTAGTGCCTTGATGCGATTCGAATTAAGTGTCAAGGTTTGCAATTTTGAATGATTAGGGAACGAGGTCGGAAATTCAGTTAATTGATTATGTGACACGTCGAGGTGTTGTAGCGAAATCATATCTGACATGTCAGGTAACAACGAAATCTGAAAAGGAAATGCAAATGGAACTACACTGAACTTCTACCAACTAATAAATTCAGTTGTAAAACAATAAACTGATGTAATTGTGTTATAGACGAGTCTGTTCAAAATGGAACCATATACCTTGTTGTGCGCAAGTAAGAGAGTCGATAGATGAGGTAAAGAACCAATTGCTTCTGGAAGATTCTCAAGTTTGTTCGTTGATAAGTCAAGGAATTGTAATTCTTTCAAGTCACCAATTTCCTCAGGAATATACTTTAAAGCATTGCTATGCAATATAAGCTTCTTTAGTCTCGATGCTTTCCCCACTGATGGATGAAGCACGCTGAGTTCCAGACGAGTAAGTTCAACATAGTTGAGTGGGATATTCTACAATGAAAAATACTGTAAAATAAACTAAAATATCCAGAAATACACCGCAATCATTGAATGGAGGAAGGCCATTTCATCACCCCGACCTGAAAATGCAAAAAGAACGTTTCAAAATGCACAAAGGATGGAAGAAGAAAGTAAGAATTAAACTCACTGAAGCAAAAATTACGTCTTGCAACTGCTCATCGTTGATGTCGGGATTTCGAACCCCCGATGGAACAGAATTTAAACTAAATTCGCACCGATTCTCGGTTATAACACGCCTCAATTCTGGCCACTCCAATAATATTGCATTATTTGACATGTTACTGCAAATGAATTCTAGTACAGATCACGTTACATTCGAGGACAGTAGTAGCACTAATTTAAATGTACGTGTTGGAATTTATCCAAATTATCCATTAGTGAATGCACAAAATTATTTAAACTTTAAATTTTTATCAAGTAAATCACATTCAGTCGAGATTCATAAGCCTTTAAAGCTCGAAAAGGATTTTGGCAAAAGTTTCATCTTCTGGTAACTCCAAGGAAGGACTCTTTTAACTGAAATGTATGCAATATCAGTTGACTTTTGATTTAAAAATATATACAAATGAATAATAAACTTCGAATTTTTTTAGTGAGTAAAATATCCTTGAAATTACTTGTTTACTTCAATTAGCTTAATAAGAACGGACCTGACGCCTAAGTTAACATGAATTCCTTTTAAGATCATAAAGGTCAAGCACTCGAAAACACGGCCCGCTCTTCCTTTCGGTAAAGCCTAAAAGCTTGAAAATGCAAGTGGCGTGGCGTTGGAATGTGCTTAAGGACAGGATGCTGGGTGGTAGCAGCTAGTGTCAACCTAGTAGAGGAGAGATGAGAACTGCTCTGCTCACCTGTCGAGAAACTTCAGCTGCAGGTGTTCTCAAGCCAGGTAAACTGACCGAACAAAGAGCAAGTCGGCCGAGCGTCCAGTAATAAATCTGAGCAGTGAGAATTGAAACGACGAGAAATCATTCTGTTAACTGAGAGTGGTAAGGAATAAATCGAAATATACGAGATAGCGCGGAGCTATGGCTTTGAACGTATGATGTTGGCTGAACAGGGACTAGAAGCAATGGGAAAGTGTTATTGGTAGTGAAGAGACAATGGACGCCGATGAGAGAGAATGATAGTGATCTTGCTCGTCTTTTTCTTCACTGATTACTCGACATTTCGGGACTATAACAGTTGCAAAAGTCCCCAAGAAAATTTAGAATGTTCAAGGATCTATTTACTGGCCAAGATGGCCAATACCAAATAGAGACGCCTGAAGCTTTTATATGCGTGGGGTTTACAAGAGAAACTATCCCGACAGCTTTTTATCTGCTTCAATGTTGACTTTTATACATGGCAGTTTTACTTTCACTTTTGCTTCAGGTCTAAAATGAAACTTTCAAGTCTAGAAACTTCTACAGTCGTCTTTGTCACATATTACGCTTTCTATCTTATTTACTTTGTTTATCTTCTTTACTTTTTTTTTCAGTTTCTCCGTGTCTCTCTGATCTGGAAATGTTTATCTTTTAATCTTATACTTTTGTGTTTCTTAATTTTTCCTCTGATCTGGAAGTAGATTTTCTCTTCTGTTGTGAATCTGATGATGCTCTTTACATAACTTTATTCTTGAAAGTTTTCAAGGGAATGTGATTTTGTACATAAAAAATATGGCTCTACCTTTTCTTCTTCACCTTTGCCATGTGTGATGGTTGCAGTGCGTTCAAATTATTTTGAAAAGAAATTGGAAATAACGCAGTGCTTGATGCTTAAAAATTACAACTCCATGAGCGATATGGAACTTTCAGATGTAACTGTGAGTGAATAAGTGGACTACTCAAAGTGCCGTTGATGAGATCTTCAGACTTCCCTCACTCAAACAGAATCACAAACGTGTGGGAAATGTGTGGTCGGATTTAGTCCGTGAAAAAGTACTACTTCATCATCGTTATTTATATCTCGTTTCCCGTGCCATCCACCGTCTCCGACAGCTCTGTTCAATTGGGTTTCACCACTTCCGTAGCTATGATTATGCCAGATGTTTTGTCGTTTTTTCCTAGCGTAATTCCCGTGAATATAATAATCATATTCTTGTCCGTTCCCATGATTATGATAGCCCTGCCTGTGGCTGTTTTCTTCGTTATGCTGGCCATGCTCATGACTGTGCCGATGTTTTGCACCGTCATCATGGTGAACGTGACTGCTGGGCCATCTCTTGTCATAATTTGCATGCTCATGATTGTGCCGATGTTTTGCACCTTCATCATGGTGAACGTGACTACTGGGCCATCTCTTGTCATAATTTGCATGCTCATGTTCGTGGCCGTTGTGGTCAGCGTGTCCACTGTGATCGTGGTGATAATGATCATGATTATAGTCCGGGTTATGATCATGTTCATGCCAACGGTTGTTGCTACTATGCTTATGGTTATTATGGTTGTGCCATCCATTGTGCATGTGTCCATGGCCATGCTGGAAAGACCAGAACATTCAAATTAAGCACTGGAAAAAGATGTCGTGCCATAATCTCTGAATGAAAGTACGTACTCTGAACCAGGATGAGTTTAGCTTCAATTTTTTGTCCTACAGTAAAACTCCCGACATGTTGTTACAGTGTTGCATATTTATTATCTTTTTTCCATCACTTTCGCCATTATAAATTATATTATAATAAAATTAGATAAACTATTTTAATTAGTATGAACTGAATCATTTATGCGAATTTCACTTTACTTTCTTTTGTGACTTTTAAATAACGTAGCTAACCCGTCTGATAACCTGATTGAAAGCTTCAGACCAGCGTTCCACTTCTTCCATTTCAGGTGCTGTTAATTCTCGCTTGAATACACCGTCAACGAAAAGCTTGCCATTCTGAACTTATTTTTGAATTTATTTAGAGGTTAGATTTCAATTCTGTCACAGAGAATTGTAAAAGAAGAAAGTCCTTGCAGAATGAAAAAATCATATTATTTCACATTCAAGTTTTAACAAGAACACTTTTATTCTTTATCGACTAAAGTTCTACTAAGAAAAGCAGTTATGTGCTTGTTGCTGCTCAGCTTTCATAGTTAACGGTTTATAACTCTAACAGAATTTAACTCATTAAATAACTCATAATATTAAATAGACATAAGTAATAAACTGATACTCGAATTGAGCAAGTTCTGCCACCGTTATTAAAGCTGTAACTATTATCACTTGCGATCGAAGCTGATTCTGTCAATTTCACGATAACAGAAGCGATTAACCTGAAGAAGGCTTTGGTATATTCAATCAAATTAATCTGAGTAGAAACTGTATTGTGCTGGATTTTAGTAAATCTATTGGATAATTAAAATTCTGAATGAGTCCTAGAAATGTATGTGTATGAGGCTCAAAAATAAAATTACCTACTGGTTGGACGAAAGTTAATAATGGTAACGAAATTCTGAAGCAAGCTCAGAGGTGTTAATGCCAGTTTGTTGGCTGCTATATCGTTAGGCACCGTTATTTATTAATATCTAGTTTGAAAAGGAAATATTTCGGAAATTATACTTGTCAGTCTGAAAACAAAGGGATCTAATTTTGTTGGTAACTATATGAACAAAAAGAATTCACTAGTAGTTGATAGTTCAGTTTCGAACTGAAAAGGAACGAACCAAATGAAGGGAAGAATAAGTATTAAGAAAGCCATCGAATGCGCCACGTTAATTAAATGAATGTCACTGCTTCTGCTTATTCGCTAAGAAGCATTTAATCATCCATTGTTGCTCTATAAAGCAATTACCGGTTTATGCTAATGTAACCTTGATCAAATATTTTCTCCAAATTTATAGCTTCTAATGAAATTTTGTTGACAGCAATTAATAATTTTATTAAATTAAAACTGAATGACTGTTTAAAAATGCTTATAATCTCTCCTTTTTCGTCTTTTTCTGGCATTATTTCTTTTCACATTTAAAACTGGTTTTTAGAAGTTAGCAGGAGCTATAGATGGTTTATTCATACTTTTTCCTTTAATAAACCATAATAATTTGAACTTCGGATTATCACCAAATACTTAAAAGACGGAAATTAGCACAAAGATTGTCTTTTTGGAAATTATCGATGTAATGAGTTTGCCAGAACTTCAAGCCATTACTTAGAAATTCGACATTTGTCACTCCGCACTCGTCTTAATTCAGAGTAATCAGATAGATACTGATTTGTTCCACTGGAATCCGAATACCCAACTGAATTGTCCTTCTTTATTTTTTTTATATTTTTCTTTTTTCTTATTAGAGATCAATTTCGCGCTCTAATACAGATATGAGAATTAAATTTAATTTTTTTTATAAAGTATCAAATAACAATTTCTTCGAAACAATTTACATCACAGTGATTTTTAAAAATTTTTAAGAATATTCAAAATCCTTTTGAGTTCTTTCTGTGGTACAAATGTCTTCAAAAGGTTATTTCAAGGAAGTCAGGATTAAGAAAGTATCAGGAAAACGTAAAAAGATTTGATCGTGACTTGGACCAGAAAATACAAATACCAATTCCCTTCTTCCCATATACAGTAGTTGTATTGATTGTGTTTGTGTTCAACTGACTTTATAGACCAGGTAGTCTAATTAAAAGAGCTGAATTTCAGTTGAAAGATCTTTTTACGTAGTAGTTTGATTAAAATTTCATACAACTGCATAAGACATTTGGTATTTTATAAGTGAAAATGCCTGAAATTCAAGAGGATGATCCATTATTATGCTAATATCAAAACTTTGTCAACACTGGCTTCCCAATTTGAATTTTCACCAAAATTTGGGTATCAATTAACTGACTTTAATGATTTCTACCTTTCCCTTATGCTATTCAACAATACATGCACAACAATCTTCTGAATTCGCGATCTCCAGTAATGTGCAAATTATGTACATGTCAATTGATGTTATCTTTTTTAATATTAAGATCCAGCCTACATTCAAAAGAGTGTTAAACAGTCCAATCAACCATCGACAATTATCTGAGATGATATGACGAGATGGCTGATGAAGACATGAATTCCTTTAATGAATTGTGAAGATGCCGATGAAATGGCGCTGATTTAATTGTGGCCTGTTGTGCAGTAACCTATTTTTAACATTCTTGTAATTACAGGTGATCTAACAGACGCTTTTTCGAATCAGTCGATCTTTCTTTTCAGTTCCTAAGCCATTTTGACATTAGTCACCAGCTTCTTTGTTCACTAATTGCTAGTCATCAGATTTTGCAGAATAATCAACATTAACAGTAGCCTGCAAGAATTGATGAATTGCGTGGGAATTACGGAATTTTTATTACTTTTCCTCGTAAAAACAAGTAAGAAGTTATACACCTTAACATATTCATTATCTTTTCAGGAGTGTCTCATTTTTTAAAAAGGAAGAAAAGCTCATTATTTATGTTTTTTGCAACTTGGAGAAAATAAGTTCTTCATCTAGCATCTAGATATATAGTGATTGGTCAGTTATGCTTCGATTGTTAATAAAACTTTTATAGACTTTCATTTTAGTTCCTGGACAACTTGCCGCTGTTTTTTCTGAAGTGACACAGAGTAGCGATTGTTCAAACTGGAGCACGTGGGGACCGTGCATTTGGCCCGATAGGGAATTCAATGTTCGTTTTATCCACTAAGCCTTTTAATTTTCCTTAAGCCTAAACCTTTTCAAAAATCCAAAAATTTCAACAGCATTTTAAAAAGTCCGATATTGAAAGCTGCGAAAAAATAATATAGTCGCTTGTTTCTTTTGTGAGCTTCTGTTGATTTTGTTAAATGCAAATTTATGTGAAATCCCAGTACAAAATAGTTGTCAATGTGGTCGTTTTCTTCTTTGCAAATCCAAAATTTCATCACTGACATTTTACGACAGTTTGAATATCTATATGTTGGATTTTACAGACGACATATATAAATCAAATATCGCCAGTCTGTCAACAACATTGGTTCTACAAACTTGTGAATCAACGATACGGGAGAGCATTACAAAGTTTTTACTCCTACATGGGTTCTGTACTTATCAACCAGAGAGCCTGTGGAATGTGCTCATATAAACAAAGCTGTGGTTACGGCGGTATTAAAAAATGCAATCTGAGCCCATTCGAGTATGTTTCCTAATCACTGAAAATAACGTCCTTAAATTAATTATGATTTCTGTTAAATATAGTTCTTTAATGACAATAACTGAATGGTAAGCACATTTCATTGTTATATCAAAACTATACTGTTTCACTGGTGCCATGATCAATAATCATTTCTGAATCACTTTTCATCCTTATCACAATAATACTTCGAATTCTATCACTGCGAAGATTTACCTGATAATATTGAACAGTTCGTGTATTCGCTAAAGGCTAACACCAAATTAATCACTAATTAAAAATATGCATCTTATATTTTGAGGATACGTGGTGGACGCCCATTAATCCCATTTTATGTGTCCGAAAGAATCTGTAAGCAAAAGGATCTTCTAGGAATAGATCAAATGGACAGTTGCCAAGTAGATTACAACAAACTTTTGGTAAGTTCTGAGATTCGTAAAAATCGAATATGAGACACGTATATTTGGTAACACACTGAATAAAATTTTAAAGAAATGTATAAAACAAAGTCCTGTAAACAATATGACGTGATGATCTAACTGCAGGTTAATGGGGGAGAATGTAAATTATGGCCAGCCAATGAGGTAGATCTTAGTCAAGTTGAATCAGTTTTCCAAAAAGAAATACGATCGCTGAAATGGTACAATTGCATTGTACAGAATAAGTAAGTTTATGATTTCCTCTTAGTATCTTTCTTTACTCAAACTTGTTTTACAGATGTTAAATTAAAGTAGCTATCAAGCTGATTTCAATATGATATAATGTTAATGTCACTGCACTTTTCACCCCACCGAAAACTTGTAAATGGTACCAATGTTGCAAGAGCCTTTCTTATCGTAAAAGAGCCGATAATTCGCAGGCGGTTTCTAATTCATGAAGAGAAGTTAATTAAGCAGTGTTTAAAGTGACGAATGTTGAAATGTCTGCTTATTACTTTTTAATTCCACGAAAGATAAGAATTCTGCAGGAGAAATTGGTCGAAGAAACGTAAACATGAGAAGGTGTGTCGCTGTTGTTGCTTCCCATTTCGGCCAAATCCTAAAACTTATCGATGTGAGCATATTCCGAATGCTCCAGTTGCACCAGGACTTGAAATGAAATAAAAGCTCACGTACTTTGTTAATGCAAATAAAAGTTATGTTTAGCAGAATTTCAGAATATTGTAGTGAGTGAAAGATAACAGGATAACCAGTTGGAACGAGATGTACTACAACATTCTTAAACATAAGGGGAAAAAGAAATGATCATTCGACAAGAAATTAAATAAATAAAAACATGAGTCAATAAAGAGTTGCATGCAAACCTTGTTAGGTTAAAATTTGAAGCTATTTTTGAATATAATCAAATTCTAGCCAGCTATACATAGTAATTAGCAACAAGAATTCAGGAAGAGACGAAATACCAAAAGATTTGCAGTTGAATAGAATATTGTCACAAAATGTTTGACTTTTCACATATTTTTTTACATAGAACCGCTACATGGAATATCATCATTCCTTTCTTTGCTTCTTTGCTGGACCTAAAATTACTGAATTGGAAATGTTCGGAAAGTCATTTAAATCATCCTATAAATTTTGGAGCAGTCGAAAGCATTTAAAGCGTTCACTTCAATACTGGCTTCGTCTATAACTTTGTAAGTTTCGCTTCGTTTTAACGTTTCTGAAGAATCAGCCAAGGTAATTACGTCCTTGACCCTAGTGTATCCATCCACTGGTAACTTGGAACACATTAGTAATGAACTACCGCTCCAGTACGGCCTAAAAAGATTATACTTTATTTACTGATACTACTCAACCTTATTTTCAACTATTTTTTTGTATTGTAAGATTCAGTCTACTGAGATCACCGGTCACGAGAAAAAATACAATCAAATGGAAAAGTAACAGAGTTACCTGAAGTATTTCATTAATTTCTTAGCAAAATCTTTGCTGCGTTTATCAGTAGTGTTTGGATAAGCGCGTACAGGCCTTAACAATCTAAACGTATCCTCAACCTCCGTAAGTGAAGAATGGTTGGAATATAGTAGACGACAAAAGCGGTTATTTTCATATCCCAGTGCGCTGAAATTGACTAATTCTATTGGTTGCAGTATAATAGAAACATGCGCTTTTAAATCTATTTCCTTTGTGAATTCCATTACCGATGTATTTTAGAACCAAATTTCCGAGTTCCAGTATAAAATGGGAATCTGATCATAACACAAGAAAATCCCACTTTTTTTCTTTTCTTCTCAAAAACCAAATTGCGGACGGCTTTATCACCCTCACATTGCTGTGATCTGGACGACACTGCCAACAAGTTGATATCTAGAAACTTTGAAAATATTACCGATATTAATTTCAATCCCAAAAATTAATGGAAATCTTCAATAAATTATCTGTTGTAAAACTCAACTTTTCACCTTCTGTCTGAAGTTGATATCACCTCTTCTCCCCGCCACCACACTTTGCTTACTCTCAAAAAAAATTTCTTCCACTCCAATTGGTTTCGTAGTGCATGCATGTACACGAGTGTCTCGAGCAACCGGCGTTATACAGTCAACAAGAAAATCAAGTTCTGCAACATCAAACAATTTATTTATTCACAAAAAAGAGTTGTCAATCAGAAATCAAACACAAATCCTTCGAAACAGCGATATTAAATCCAAGAGTCAAAAATTATTTACGTGAATAGACACGATACTTCATCATGGTTACATGACTTTTAATACGGAGTTCATCCCAAATTGCTCTTAATAGAAGCTCATGACCATATTTTCCTGAAATTTATACCATGCAGCCTATTAAAGCATTATATTTGAAAAAAACTCCGTACCATGATAAAATTTTAACACAACTCCAGGGAATTTAAATTTTACCACACCATATCAGAACTTTATTGTCCGGAGCTTTTTCCAGCCATTCTCTCACCATCTTGACACAAAGTCCACAACTTTTTTTCAAAGTTGGCATATTTTCTGCGCCTCTTCGGCAAAAGGTACTATCAAAATAAAGTGCATCAAGGCGTTTAAAACCAGAGCTGAAAAAATAATGTTAGAAATAATTAAAGAAATTTCTTCCTCTTCCAAATAATTCTTCCTTGCGTAACGTACTGCAGATAAAAGTAAAAATAACCCGGTCAGTGGATCTTTCAGCACGTCGCAAGTAATCCAATCATCCTTTGTTAAGCGATAGTCTCCTGTATACAACAGCCTTAACCCATTATGGAATTCAAATAGAATCCTAAACAAAATAAAAGAGAATCATGTGTTCCGATTTCAAGGAGAAGCTTACGGTTATTACATATTAACTGCAGTTTAAAAACTGACATAGCAGAGCCAGGGATGTGTTGTGCATCCAAAAATGTAACATCGGCTGATGATGTTGGAATTAACTGTTTTCGATCTTCATTATTACAGATAGCAGCAATCGTGAATTTTTGATCGTAATCTTTAGACACAATATGCTCCTTAATTTTTCTTAAAAACTTAGTTTTCAAGCAGATGAAAAAATCATTAAAATACGCCGATAATGATTTTTCATTTCAGGACACGTCTAACAAACAACGCAGGATTTTTTCGAGTCGCTGAAATTTATAGTTATTTGTTGGAATTAAAATCAACTTTCCTACTAATCTATGGTTAAATTCCTGTTTTTTACCAGCAGTCTTTCGTAGTATGGCTCCGAACTGAGAAGAATTTTCGATATTTTATGGCAGTACAGTACAGCGAACTTGCCTGCCATTAACTGATAGAAATGATCAGTATTTAAGCCTTGCATGTGATCTGAAAAACCAAAAATAATACTTCCTTGTAAAAGAATACTATTTCAAATAAAGTTTTGTTCAAGTTAAGTTTCGAGCAAGCAATAGAAAGAGACTAAAAGTAAATTTATAGATCCGTTCGTTTGCTTGTAAACAGGCCTGCAAAGTCTCGTGATGTTTTTCTTTTTTTTTTTATTTCTTATTTTTTTACATTTCTAGAAAGAAGTGAGGAAGACTGATTAGTTCCGGTAGAAAGACTAGGGCTGCTCAGTCTAAAAAGGAGAAAGAAACAGAAAGAAAGGGAAATCTTAACTGTCCACAAGGACAGAAGGAACAATTGAAGAAAGAGTAAGATGGAGATTCAAGCTTCGAGGAATCGAAAATAATAAAAGCTTGTTGTAATTATGTCTGTAAATGTTGATGACTGAAGCAGTACGGTAATAAACATGGAGAGTTAACGAACCGGAATGACAGTGAGACAGGAAGAATACCGTACATTTTGGATCATTGGAATTGAACTGATCAACCGATATCCAATTACATTCAGTAAACAGACCACGAAACGGACTCATCTCCAGCGTCACAACCAGATCATTCCTTGAGAAACAAGTAATTTCATAATAACCTACGATATACAGTAGCTGTTAAGTTCCGTCGTACGTCGTTCGTACGAAGTTTGTTTCTTGAAGTGATCTAGAAGTTTCGATTGAGTGACTTGTAAGGGTGGGTGCGGCGGGGCGGCACGTTCAGTCGGTGGTGCGCTTCACGTGTTAGTTGCGCACGGTGGGTGGTTGGTTTTAGTTCGTTCTCTCGTACTGTTTGTGAATGCACTTGTGGATAGAAATTGTAGTAAAGTGAAATGGCGGGAAGACGAGACTGTCGAGTGTTTGTGGGCAATTTGCCGAGCGACGTGAAGCAGCGGGATCTGGAAGATATCTTCTACAAGTATGGACGTATCAATTTCATTGATATCAAGTTTACGAGAGACGTGCCATTCGCATTTATCGAATTCGATGATCCCAGGTAGTTTCCATTCGTTAAACCCTGTTCCTTTACATTTCCTCTACCTAGCAATTCTGCTAAAGTTTGCTGTGTAAATTTAAGAATCCAATAGTCACATATCTAAAGATTTTATTGTAAAAATGTTGGCCAACAGAGCATAAAATTCAAAAATAAAATACCAAAAGAGGGAGAGTTGCAGAGATGCACGAGATGCTGTTCATGGTCGAGATGGATACGATTTTGATGGATGTCGCATTCGAGTCGAACTTACTCGGGGTGTTGGTCCACGAGGCCCAGGCGGTCGTCCATTGTACGGACCTGACCCGCGATCTCCCCGACGTGGTCCTCCTCCTCGACGCAGTGGCTATCGTGTTGTAGTCTCAGGTCTCCCTGATACTGGTTCATGGCAAGATCTTAAAGTAAGACTTTTTCCTTATGTTGTTGAACAATAGGGACTGGTTATTTTAACTGTCATATCAAAAATCATTTCCGAAAAACTTATTTGCAACAAATGCTTTTAGATATTGGAAGCTCATTTTAGGATCACATGCGTGATGCTGGTGAGATATGCTACGCAGATGTTTTTCGAGATGGCACTGGTGTCGTCGAATATACCAATTATGAAGATATGAAATATGCCCTTCGGAAGCTTGATGATACGAAGTTCAAGTCACATGAGGTAGTTATGATTATATATAGAACCTTTCATGTATAGGAGAAAGTTTCGATGTTTTGAGAATGTATTGCAGTATTTTCAGGGAGAAGTAACGTATATTAGAGTGAAAGAAGCAAATATTATGAATCCAAATCGTTCACGCTCACGCTCACATACACCTCGTAGAACACGCTCATCGCCGAAGTATAGTCCTACATACTCTGCATCAAGAAGTCGTTCACGTTCTGCGCGCTCTCGCTCCCATACTCGTACACCTTTTAGTAGGCGCTCTGCATCTCCAGTACATTCATCGCATTCGCGGTCTCCTTCCAGAACAAGATCAAAAACTCGTTCTCGTTCTCGCTCTGGGTCGCGTTACTGATCAGTAGCAACGTCGGACCACACATCTGCACTGGAATGTATGCACTGTTTAAACTTGTTTACAGCTTCATTTGTTTCACTTAATGATAGCAAGTTATAATTGTCAGTAGGGACAGCTCGTGCTGACATATACGTTGTGTGTGCTGAGCATACAGTTCGTAAAAATTTATTGTTCGTTCGTCTGTTGGTTTAGTTCGTAAATCCTGGCAGTTTGTTTGTAACCTCCGTTACACTCTTGTACTATTAGTTTCACAGAATGGCTGATGATTTTATTTCCATGTTGTTACAGCATGTGTTCTAGCGTGTTACTCGAACTACCAGTCTGTTGTGGTGCAGTAGGTTGTTTGGATTGTTTTCCGAAAGAGGCTTACTTCCAGGCATATCTATTTGATTGCTTTGCTGTTTTGAAAATTGAAAATAAAATTGGTTTTCCCATTTGACTCAAATGATTTTGTTTATTGTTTAAAATATAACAAACACTCGAATTTTTCAAATTTCAGTGACGAGGGATCTGTAATCCGTAAACGGGCCGAATTTTCGACATAAAGTCTTTGTATTTAATAATCGCTCAAGATTCGAAGCGAGAAACCAAGTATTCGATTTCGAATCGCTGACAGTTGGGCTCGACCAATAATAGAGAGGGAACATTTTGGGTTCAGTTACCGAGTCGATTACATCGATTTGGAAGCGAACCGTTTTCGATTACATGAGAGGTTCATATACGTAAATAGGATTTAATATTACATCATTGTGTTTGCACCTCCGGATGGTTCGTTTCAAAAATAGGTGGAAGGTGCTGGGATCTCATGAAATACTCTGCTGATTTTTAAAGCTGCAATGTATTATTTCAGCAGACAGTTCTAGGTTGCGCATTACAGCAACTTGGGATTACACTGAGTATTTTGTAGTCCAGTAAACCCATAGCCTGTTACTGAAGTAGGTGCTCTGGTTAACATGTATGCACGCTCATGGGAAGCGTTTTTAAAACGTAACTGATGTAGACCATATTATTCACCGGTGCCCAGGATAATTGACAGTGCATTTAAATCATCGTATAACTTTTCGAATGGTTGCTTGTTCAACGCTTGGTCATATGAACCTATGATGCGGGTAGTGTTATGTCGTTTTAAGGTTAAAGTACGAAAGAAAAGTTAGATTTGGAGAAATAATCACACACTGTGTCATGGAAATGTTTTTAAAAGTATTGTTTTTATTTCCGATTCCATTCTACAGAAATGTTGATGTTCAGTATGGCATTAGGCAGTGGTGTGGTCAAGCTGAATTTTTGACATTCTATTGATCTAAGGCGTTCTTTTTTTTCTTTTTGTTTTTGTAAAATTTATTATGGAAGATAATTAGTAGGCATTATTTACTACAACTTCATTCTGCTGATTCGCGTGAACTTTCCCGCTCCCGCTTCTTCCCTCCTTTGTTCCATTTCGCCAAAATCAAGAGGCAAGGCCATGCGTTGTCGTCTTTTTGCTTGAAAGTCTGAAATCCAGTCTTCTATAAATTTGCAGAGATAATAATAATGTGGCAAGGTTATGTAATTTGATATGCTTCGATCACTAGAAACTGTTTCTCTGAATTGGAGGAGCATAGTAGAATGACAAACTCATATATAACAATCTCACATGAAGATCGATATTTGATTGTGTAGTCTCAGGTATTGTGCTGCTTTCTGTGAATGCACCCGTCTATTTTGAATTCCCTGCCTCAGTAATTAGTGTTGGATATCGATTGGGGCGAGTGAGTGTGTGAGTGGATGCGTTGGGAATGGTGGGTTAGGTCCTGTAGTTTGGATATGTCAGGTAAAGCAGTCAGTTTGGCGTTGATATCACATGTTAAGATTATTTGTTATTAAGGTTATTTGAGCTCATGCGGATAGGTGCACTGTAGAACACTGTAGGATTATCGCGCGTCGCGTCACATCGTTATTGCTAAATGTTAATCAAAATGATTAGTACAAGATCGTATTTTGTATTCTCAAATTCATTGTTATAGCTAAAAGGAAGCAAGGATGGCCGGTCGTCGCGATTGTCGTGTATACATCGGTAATCTTCCACCGGACATTAGACAGCGTGATTTGGAAGATTT
The DNA here is from genome assembly GCA_003012265.1 of Setaria equina. NCBI lineage: Eukaryota > Metazoa > Nematoda > Chromadorea > Rhabditida > Setariidae > Setaria > Setaria equina. The sequence goes on from PQVD01000095.1 coordinate 312,808, forward strand.
GTTTTATAAGTATGGACACATCAATTTTATTGATGTCAAGCTTACACGTGGAGCACCGTTCGCTTTTATCGAGTTTGACGATCCACGGTTTGTCTTTTGTTGTGTAGCTATTGCCACTGAAAAGTTATTGCAGAACATGGAAGGGTATCATTCATGAAGTTTTTCTAACTTCAGTGATGCGCGCGATGCTATTCGTGGTCGTGATGGCTACGAGTTAGATGGTTGTCGAATCAGAGTTGAAATGACTCGCGGAGTCGGACCTCGAGGTCCAGGAGGCCGGCCGCTCTATGGTCCTGATCGTGGAGAACGTGATCGAAGACCGCCACCTCCTCGCGGTCCTCCACGCCGTAGTGGATATCGTGTTTTGGTTACTGGTCTTCCAGTGACAGGTTCTTGGCAAGATCTAAAGGTATTTGCATAATAATAATTTAATGTATTTTGGGGAGGGAGTTGAAGAATGTTATTTAGTAATTTCTAGGATCATATGCGCGAAGCTGGTGATATTTGCTACGCAGACGTTTTCAAAGATGGGACGGGTGTCGTTGAATACACCAGACAAGATGATATGAAATATGCAATCAAAAAACTTGATGACACGAAGTTCAAGTCTCATGAGGTAGATGTTTCTCGGAAGCATGAGTAGGTGAAACAAACTCTCATCAATGGTCTGATGGTAACTGATGTGTTATTTGAGCTGGAATACTCATGATAAAATCATGTGCTGCATATGAATGGAAATGTTGTATTTCAGGGTGAAACATCCTACATTCGAGTGAAGGAAGCAGCAATCGATGACCGCTACAGGTCGCGTTCGCGGTCACCTCGTGGTTCCCCAAAATACAGCCCGAAATCGGCTTCTCGCTCGCGATCTCGTTCACCCATACATTCCGCATCACCTGCGCGATCCTCTCGCTCACGTTCACAATAAAGATGTATGGATCATCGAAGATTTTTTATCGTTGTTATCTGGGAATTTCAGTTATTAATTGTTGCCTTTTCAGTAATCGTTTTTATTGCACTCTTGTGAAGGTTTCAAACGACACTTCGAGATTTTGAAGAGAGGATCTCTTCTGCTAGTTATTGATGCTGTGATGATAGTATAAAGTTTATAAATGCCATTAAATTTGTAGTATCAGGCAGAAGAGATTGAAAATATAGAATTGATTTTTGCTGTAGCGTGTTTGGTATAGTAATAGCTGCTTATTGCTTTAAGGTATGGTCAGAGTGTATTTGAGAGTCGTGGTTGTCTTTGAAAAAGAGAAAATCCTTTTTGCTGCAACTCATTCATTTTTCGTTGGATTGTTTACAGTAATCTCATCATTACGCGTATTCATTTATTCAAGAAGAGAGTTTATTTTTCAGTGATACACTGTTCCCGAATTCAGCATGCTTGTCATCCACTTTTTAGCGTTGAGATGCGTCCAGGATTTAATAAATATTTGTATTTTCTCTTTATTACTTCGTAGCATCCATTTACTGGCAGTGATTCTATTTTTATTTTTTCAGTGACGCCTCAGCAAACACTGTTTATGTGAGGATATTGATAGGGATAATCAACGACCACTACATTCTATCCAATCAAACCAACAGAATGTGTTTAATGCGACGCCAAACTTACGCCTCTGTCAAACAAATCATTTCCGGGATTTTATATCAAAAAACAATGTGGAGGGAATGGCCTCGATTAGTACACCAACGAGTGCGCCGACTTCTCCCGAATCCCCGCACCCGGATTTATTGGCAGTGTTTGTGCAGCGCACTACGGGAATGTTTGGCAGCGGAACGATAGGCCGTCGGCTGGAGTCTTCTCGAAACGATTTTTGGGCCCCGATAAGTTTTATTGACACTTGGGTTGACATCGAACCGGTCACTTCCAAATTTTGTAGTTTATCCGAGATTTGGTTTTCACATAGGTTTTGTCCAAGGTTCGAAGTGGATAAGTGTTCCATGTAAGTTGCCTGCTGATAATTCCTACCCTGTTACTCTCGCGTGACGATGGTGTGCAATTTTTTTTTCTTTTTTTGGGTGGGGAGGAGGGGAGGGTAGGATCTTTTCAGGTAGCGGTGGCGTGGTGGATCTGGCACGAACCAAATATCCAGATTTGATTAAAAAAAAAAAAAAACGCTATCTACAATTCAAGCATTTGGATTATCATTCTCGTAAAGACAAAGACAGTGGTGCTTCCAAATGTCTCCTTGTTATTTTATGTAGTCAGCAAAATCGGTGGTTCCTGCTAAACTGTTCCTTAAATCCATTACTCGCATAAAGCTTTTACAATTTATTTGCCTTGACTTGACATTTGGATCTTATGAGAATGTAGCTTTGCAGTTGTTTGCAGAGATATTAATTAATCTGTTGCATCATCATGTCTGCAAAGGAGAGAAATAGGGCGAATAAAAAAAAAAGACACTTGTGGGAGTACTAGGAAATATGCAGAGCTGTGTTATAGGTCGCGAAAGTAGGAATTAGGAAGCAGAGAGGGTGGTAATATACAGTTCTGCAAGTTTGGGTTCGTGAAGAGGTAAAGAAATTTTATAAAAGGAACGTACTGGACGTGCAATTACATTACATATTATGGAATTTGGTTTTGCGTCGCGTTACTTTGTAAGTTGCTAAATTCTAGAATGGGCCAGTCATCCAGATCATCCGCTGCTGGAAATAATGTGTTCTTGGAAGTCTGTCTAATATTAACCACGCTGTAATTTCGGGTTTTTAAACAAGATTGAAATTTGTTCAAAGTAGAGAAGATGGACTGATGGAGGATTATGGCGAAAACTTGCGTGGACAGATTGTCTGACTAGCAAGGTTCCGATTAACTGTTTTAGAAATGCTTATTTCTTAACATCTGTCACAGTTGCATGTGCCTTTGGTAAATGGGTTTAGAGTAATCCTCAGAAATTCATTATTTTGAGAATTTGCGAAGCACAGTTTTTTGGTTTCAGTTAATATCCAGATCGTTAACTGGGTGTTCTGGGAAATATGCGCTTCGAAGTGAATAATGTTTTTATTGTTAAGGGTTAATTTTGTCGCAAGAGAATGAGGTGGGATGTTTAGCATTCCATTGCCATCGATGTTAAACCTTTTACTTGGGTATGATTAAATGCCCGGAAATACTATGCCATTAACGGCATAAATATTCATGGGAACAGGTCAGTAGATGATGTGAGAGTCTGCCGCTCCCGATTGCACGTCGAACCTCTGCACTGAATTTCAAATTGTCATTGAACAGATGAAGAAGCAGCATAATTTTGCAAACTGAGCATGAAGTTTTTATTTTAACAAGAATATCTAAAGATCGGTGGTTCGCAGTTTTGTTCATATTTTAGTGGTGAACGGTTGTATATTACAATACAATTGCCATGTTGTTCGTTTTGTTCAGATCCAGTAAGAATCAACAGATTTTGGAGAATATGCCTTTTCTTTTCACCTCATTCAATAGTTAATCTTGAATTAAATTACGTCTTTCATGTCTGTCAAGGCACAGAATATCATTTCTACAGAATGCAATAATTACATCAGCTCACTTGGAAATTGCTTAATTATCATTTCTTTTCTACTCTAACTTGTCTCATCAAACTCACTTGGAGGTGTGACTGAAAATTGCTACAATCTCCTGAGGACCTGGTTAAATCCTCAGAAAAGAAATATTAAATCAATGAAAAGTAGCAAAGAGGTGTTGCCGAAGTTATTCTTGCAAGTCCGTGTAAAACGGTTATTATAAAGCTTTGGTAGTGATTTTTTTGAAGCTTTGGTAGTGATTTTTTGATTTGATTTTTTCTAACTGAAAATTTCTTGAACTAGTTGGGTGTCACAAGTAGAAAAAAGCTTTGAAGTTTTGTACTCGGGATTTACTATTCCTTTAAATGACATAGAAAATAAATGACTTCACAAACTTCTGTTGCATTTTCAAAGACTAAAATTCTGTTAATTTCAGACAGAGACGAGTCAAAAAATGAGAGTAAATTCGAGACACCGTTCGGCGACACACAGCAGGTTGCAAAAACCCTCAACGACTTCAATATCATCTAAACGTATCCCTTATCCTAAGGAGATTACAAATTATTTGGATCAATTTGTTGTTGGTCAAGAAGATGCCAAAAAAACTCTTGCTGTGGGAGTGTATCAGCATTATAAGCGTTTCTTACACAATGCTAACGTGAAGGAAATGGAATCTGAGGCATTTCACTTCTTCTATTGTCCCCAATATATTTTTGTTCTTTTAATTTTAAAGGAAGCTGGATTCTTACAGCTATTTTCCTTAACACCTTCATATTGCTCCCGGAAGATGCGATTTTTGGCCTGAGCGATCGGGTTAATAGCCTTATTGTCACTGTGATAAAAATTACAGTAAAAGAAATGTGTTTGAGGAAAAGGAAGGATAGCTTTCAACAACTCTGTAAATGTCCTATTACTGCTAATGAATGAATGATACACCTATCAATTAAACTTTATAATTAATTTGATTAAGCATTTTGAATTCTCAGAGACACTAATAGTCCTTGTTGTTCATTACTATTAGTTTAAAAAAACTGACCGTCTAATTCATCCGTCTGTAGCCACAAATAACTCATCATTTCAAGAATCTATTTGCAACTTATTTTTTTCGGGGAGTTAGGAATAGATTCAGAATATTTCAAGTTTCAGATTATTTATTTATTACAAATTTCAGATTCAAGGACCTCCCATATATGTCACCCAGAAACAGCTTCCAGGTCTTTCGATAACAGAGAAAGTTTCAAGTGAAAACGCCATTCTGAAGAAAATCTTGCAGAAAAGGTGAATATTCTGGTCTTGTCATTTGCAGAGAATGCAGCATTTACCACTATCCTCGTAGGACAAGTGGTGTCCTAAAAACCACTTACAATCCATGTTGTGTGGGTATATGTGCGGTCAACAGGGTTATCTCCTAGTACTCGGTTGGGGCCTTTTGATAATGAAGTTTCGAGATGAAGACTTGTAATTCAATATAAAATGCCAAGCTCCATAATGATTTTGGGAACATATGGTCGAGATATGTGCTATAGGAAGACTGCGCTACAGGTTGGGAAGTAGTGGGCCTTTAGAAAGTGAAAATGTGAAGAGGTTGCTGAAATTGAGTTTGAGTATGAGTAGGAATTAGTGAGATTATTCAGATCCCAAATCAGCTCTTTTCCTTAGCTGATAATGGGGTATTTCGATAATACAAGATAGGATCTACTTGGATTTAAATGTACTTTGCCGTTGAAATTCCAAATCAGACGTTCTTTTCGTTTGCATTTATAACTTCATTTATACTTTCTTTATTTTCTGTACTTTCCTTTTTTTCTATACTATACTTTTTTCCATACTTTCTTTATTTTTTATCTATACTTTATCAATAAATTTGTCGCAAATAGTTTTGTCAAAGGATTTGCTTTGCTTTCCAAATTATTTTTTTTTAGTAATTTGTTAAAATTGCAGAAAACCGACAGAAATGAAAAATGTGTCATGGAAGTGCTTTGTACTTATTTAACTAGATTTCTCTTCTTTTGAGAATTTCCAAATATCAAGCAAGTTCCACTGATTGAAAATTATTTTAGTAATACAAAGCAAAAGCCCCAAGCTAATTTTAGCGGACAGTCACTTCGAAATTTAATGGCTATGGATAAGGTAACTTGTCTGTTTTTTTCTTTTATGCTATTTTTTTATTTCAGTACTCTACTTTGTTTTTTTGTTATTTCATTGGACTCGCTTTTTGTTTTTCATTAATTAAATCAAAATTTTATAAAAATGCTTGAGGAGATTAACTGCAAAAGATACTCAGGTCGATGATGTTGATTATAGGACCTGAAATGTAAAGAAGGAAGGAAGTGGAAAGCGTATGATTCAAATTAATTTTAATCGTCCTGGGAGACTCACTGATTTCATTTTCAGCATTATGAGTTGGACAAATCAAATATAATTTTGATGGGGCCGTCTGGTGTTGGTAAAACTTACTTGACACAAATACTGGCTAAGATATTAGATGTACCAATAGCAATGTGTGATTGCACATTACTAACACAATCCGGATATGTTGGAGACGATGTTGATACGGTTAATTGTTGACCAGATTGCCGGGATCAGGGAAGGAGGCAATGTTTGGGAAAAAGTTGATTATTGGCTGACTGTTCTAGTTGATAATAGTTGCAAGAATTTCACAACAGTTATATCATACTAATGCACCTTTTCCTCTAAAAACCTTTTTCCCTTAAAAACAAATAATTATAAAATATTTTTTTTTAATAATTATGTTCGAAAAAGAACCAAACATCTTTTTCCAATACGATGTTATACTGAGTAATGCATTTTGGGTTCTCACGCTTAAAGATGATTCTTCTGGCTTTCTAGGCCACAACTGATACCCGAGAAAAAAGCTGGATGGACATATGTATTCTCATTTCCCTTCATAACATTTATATACCACACATAAGCTGCTCAGTGTTAAATATGCCATTTTTAATTACAGGTCATCCAAAAACTTCTGGCCAATGCAGATGGCGATACAGATGCTGCACAGGTTGAGCCTACTGATATTTCTCATTATTATACTGTAAATTTGTTTTGCACAGATTTTAACTTCATAGCACATATCACATGTACTTCGTCAGAAATTAAATTTCCATTCTCGACTTCAATTTATTCATGAATTTAATTCGTTTTCTCTGTCTGTCTATGAGATTTCTATGGACAAATAGAAAGTTTCTATTGTAACAGAATATTTCACAATTTAGAGAGGCATCGTTTTTCTGGATGAATTTGATAAAATCAGTAGTTCACTGGATTTTGAATCACGCTCATTTCGAGATGTTGGAGGACGAGGTGTGCAGCAGGCATTTCTGAAACTGGTAGAAGGAACCGTGGTAAAAGTAAAGTCTCCTGGATCCAGCGGGATACGGGTACTTTCTGCATTTTATACCTGAATTTCATAAATTAGGACAAGGAATGTCTAACTTAAAATAATCCTTTTAAGGAAGGTATATAAATCTTTTATTCATCTTTTTACTAATTCTCCTAAAACAGTTTACTTTTTATGCTGAACAGTGAGTGAGTATAGGCAAATCTGTTTGATACACATAGAAATGAAAATCGAAAAGGACTGCGGTTAATAGATCAGGACGACGAAGTTTGAGGGAAGGATGGAGTTGACGAAATACGTGAAGTGTAACGAGACACGCAGACGTGAAGTAAACTGAGTTCTAAGTTACATGGCATGGATTCTCTTTGTAGGCATATGTGTTATAAAGCCTCGAAAAGGAAGAGTCACCCGTCTCACTTAAATTTTGTGTATCCATGTCAACTCTCAAACTGTTTCGGAAATTAATTCATCCTTCGATAGCCAACTCGAATGAAACAAGATCTCTTTTTAGATCACTGCAACAATACAGTATGAAAAATTGAAACATAGTTCAAAGTTAGATATAAGCAACTGACAACCCGTGGGGATATAGCTCAGGGGTAGAGCGCTCCCTTAGCATGGGAGAGGGCTGGGGTTCGATTCCCCATATCTCCAAGTGCACTTTTTGCACAGGGTATACCATCTTTCTGATTTTATCGGTTTTTGGATGTTCGCAATTAATTGGCACCTCTCAAAATACCTATGCTTTTTGTGTGATTAATAACACGACGATAAGGCGCAATGAGGTGTTTGCGCACGGAATGCTGCTTAACTTGGGACGCATGCTCATATTATTATTGCTTTGTAGGTGGATGTAGATACAACAAATATATTGTTTATTGCTTCTGGAGCATTCAATAATTTGGATCGTATCGTTAGTCAACGTTTGCATAAGAAAGTAGTTGGATTCGGTGCAGAACAAATTACGCAGTTACACAACGATTTAGCCGAGGTTTGAAACTGAAGTGTTGGGCAATCTCTGCATTTCCCTTTTATTAAATGGATGAGGAAAGGATGTTGCAGGATGAAACGAAAATAAGAAAGTACCGAGACGACCTAATAAAGAAAGCCGAACAAGTGGATTTCATAAAGTAAGGGAAGATGTAACAATTTTTCTGGATTTCATTAAACTGAATTCTCCTTGCACTACTCAAATCAAATGATAATGCTTCCAGGTTTGGTATGGTACCAGAACTGGTGGGACGTTTTCCTGTACTCGTCCCATTTGCAAGCCTAACAGAAGAATTACTCGTTCGAATAATGAAAGAACCAAAAAACTCGATAGTATCACAGGCCGAAAAACAATTTTTGCTAGACGACATACAGTTGTGCTTCACCGACTGCGCCCTCAAGGAAATCGCCCGCATAGCGGTACGGAAAGGAACTGGAGCAAGAGCAATCAGGTTACCTATCTGAGTATACCAGAAGTTAGGAACTAGAATAGACAGGTATACCAAAAGTGCCAGGTCGGCATCAGTAAACGGACCAATTGAACGTAAAATTCACCACCAAGATTTATGTTTTTACATATTCCCCTCCCAACCAAAACAGTAACTTTTATCATCTTCCCATTCTGCAAGGCAGAGAAATAAGTATCATTATTCCAATTTTATCTTTTCCTTCCAAGTCATTAACTGCAATGAAGTTCGTATATCAGTATTCCAGATCAATAATCGAAAAAGTACTGCTGGACGCAAAGTACGACTTGCCCGGTACCGATATCCATAAACTGGTTATTGATGCGGATGTTGTCAAAGGTAACTGCCGTTATTATACAATGGAAAATGCGAACATCGTAGATTCTAGAACACCAACGCAAGCGCTTATAAGAATCAAGTAAAGTTTAATATCTTTTCCTTCTAGTGAAGATGAGTCCGGACTTCCTTATTTTTTGAAAGGAAGCGAACAATCGGCTTCTCTCTTGCAGCTTTTTAAGAAATATTTAAGAAAATAATAGAAGCACTATATTTTGAATGTATTTAATTTGATACAAAATGTTGTGTTGCGGGAAATTATAGAATCATTAATAAAAACATTTCTTCATTCCTCCATCAAAATATAATTGAAGAAAGATTGTGTGGAATCTGTTAACGATTTGAAAGCATCATCACTACTTTCAGTCCAAAAAAGACAAAATGAAATGCAGCCATGAGAAAATTGAAAGAAATAAGAAATAATCTGAACGAAATGACACCAAAACAAAACCTATTTTCTGTAAATGTAAAATATAGTTCTGTATTACGTAGTAAATGAAAGAGTTAAGAATATAAAGATGTTCCTGAATTAAAGCTTAGCATTTGATTCTATTTAAAATTTTGCAAGTTTTCAACTAAAAAGAGAATTTTAAAAGACTACAGCAAGAAAAACATCGAACAGATATGAAACAACGCACAATTTTTGACGAGCAGAAGATTTTTTTTTGCTGATCAATACTTACGGACGAAATATTTGTCCTATAAGATTATTAAAGTTCAAAAGAGAAGAAAAAAAAAGTAAAGAAGATATAAACTAAGATCCTGACCAAACTTTATGCTTAATGTTGAATCAAGAATTTGAAAGTACTACGAAGATTTTGCATATTTTACAATTGACAAAAATCTTGATTGAAAACCCATATTCACTGACAACCCATAAAGTGACATTTTCACTTTTTTTCTTCCGAATTATGCGTCCCTCATCTTACTATCGTTGAAGATCGTGAGAAATGGAAGTTCCTTTCTAAATCAAAAACTTCTTGTTACAACCACTAGTGAGTGGTTGTAACAAGAAAAAATAATTAGTCCGAATAACACAAAGAAGGTCAGGTCCAGCTAAACGTAAAGCTGTATTCGATCTATAGGACATTTCTCGCGACTTCTTGCACCTGTTTTTATGCGCTATGTGACCATTTCGTTACAGATATTCTTTAAAACAAATTGGAACCAGAACATATGAATCTCAAGAGTTACAGAACGAAGCGGCTTCAAGTAAATAGGGATTAACGTAACGTAGACATACAGCAAAAGCCTTGATGCGTTTGTAGCAAATCAGTGACTGCATATGTATATCTAGAATCGCAACGTTCTCCAAATGATATATCATCTCCAGATATGGTAACGGTATTATAATAACAATGATAATTAGCAATTATTAAATCTTTCTTTCTTAGCTGCAGCATCTCTAACGATACTTCATCGAACTAAAATCCACCATTTTTTAATTTAATGGTAAGTTTCATCTGTTAATCGGTAATGGTACGCACTTTTTTTAGTTGAAAAAAATACTCTGTAACCTATTAATACACAGTAGTGCTAGTCCCATAAATTCAATGTTATAATTGGTGAAATTTATTTAAGAAAAAAGTAAACGAATTTTCTACTTGTCACTTTAGTTTAGCATAGCAATGAATTTGGTCACTTAAAATGTTACAATGTTACAATTTTATTGTATCTGATTGCTTTTTACTTAACAGAACGTCGAAGTAAAAAAATAACATTAATTAAACTACATGGCTATGTCTAGAATCTGACGAAACATGAGTACCTGAGGGCATTGTACAATGCAAAGGAAACGTAACTTCGACAGATACAAGTCAGGAACGTAGAGCAAAGCGGAACTTGTGATAGAATTCATACCCATCACATCAAGAAATCGAAGCTCTCTGAAATATCAACTGGGAAATGTTCATTATTAATTGCTCATTTGGCAACTATGGAAAAATTTAAATCAAAAATAGCGACTAAAAAACATATGTTACTTTAAGCGTTCTACTATCGCTGTAAAACCGGCATCCGTAATCGCCCAGTCCCATGCTAAATTTAATGACTGTAGTTTAGGACATCTGCAATATAAAAAAGTTTATATACATAAACCAAATACTTTATATGTATATATGAATTTAGGAACTTAATGCTTGCTAGATGATATATATAAATGTGCTTCGATTTATGGAATCATACGGTTAGAAAACAATGTGCAGGGAACAATTAATTAGATAAATATCCCTTCACTTAATAATTTTACAGTAGTCAAAGCCGTACTTTAGCGACAGAATTGTTAACCTTTTTGTAATTTTGTCGATGACGTCATCATTTACAGCTGGACATTCGCCAAGATTTAGAAAACGTAAACTTCCAAAAGAACCCGTATTTTTGTTGGAATGATTAAATAATCCCAACAACCCTTCAGAGGTGAATTCTCTGCCTTTTCTCAAATGCAAATGTTCCAGATTTGTTAAATCCTAAATTTTTAGATCTTTACGTTGTCGCTCTTAAAAGTTATTTCAAAGTAACAGACTTAGTCCTACATAAGTCACAGATTACGAAAAATATCATTGTTCAACAAGATATATTTGGCGGAGAGGCTCTACATAAGACAAAAGTAACTATTATATGCTGCTCAATAAAGACGGTTATTATACAGTCTAATTATAGATGAAGGCAAAATTAAACGAACAACTTGATTTCGCGTAAAAGCTACTTTTAGCGAACAATAAATGTCCATGTCTGAAGGAAATCATAACAACAACCTAAACTGCATTATACTGAATAACTATGTATAGGTGCCAGCTTACAACATTTGAAACTTTACATACCTTCAGACAACTTAATGAAACATCAGTAAGATTCTCGCAAAAAGAAATGGAAAGCAAGCTCAAGTTCTTGCAAGCAGTCAGAGTACGAAAGCCAAAATCATCCAGCCCTTCTCCGTCCAAGTACAACCTCGTCAGTGTACTAACGAAAGATGATGTTGCCAGATAAGTTGCCGCACTAAAAATTAATCTTAAATAAAATTTATGGAATGCAATTAAAAAGAAGAGAAAACACCAGCTTTTGAATGTTATTTGCTGAAAAGTAGTTGAAAACCATAACAGAAATTTTTGAAAAATTGGGGGTAGACTCACCAGTTACCCAAGAATGCATTTCCATCGACACTCAACACTTCGATCGGTCGTTTAACGTGGCAAAATTGCCGGTAATCCTCAAGAGAAAATGGTGCACAGTATGAAATGAATATTTTCTTCAATTTCGGAAAGCCTTTTCTTAGAAAAGCTGAATACGCAACATTCTCAACCTAAAATGCAGCAACCTTTACTTAAATCGTGAAAGATAAGCAAATTTTATGAGGGAAGATGATTTTATCAATCACATATTACAACTATAATTATATAGCAGTAAAGAATTTTAATCTCTTTAATTTTAAAAAGCTTCAATAAACCAAAAATAAGCAATAAAAAATTACCGTCTTAGTTCCCTCCACATTTAATTCTTCCAAATTGGGGAAGCATTTCAAGAAAAACTCCACTAGAATCACTGACAAAACTGAAATGATAAAAAATCAAATTATCTTACAACATATTATGAAAAAAAAAAGTTCTTACAAGCATAAAAGCCAATGTCCAGCACTGTTACATGCTGCATCACGGGAGGAAACAAATCCATCACTGTGCGGTCAGCAAGTGGCTTTGCGGAAGCAGCAGTTATGCAAATTTTTTTAATGTGCGTTTGTGCCTGCAACATCTCATTATAGTGCCCAATAAGTAAATTGATTTTAACTGTTTAGACCACTGATGTCCTATTATCATGTATACTTACTTACATAACAGAGTATTAACATCATATCATCATGTACATATATTGCTCTAATTTTATTTAGACAGATATGAACTTGCTTTATAAAGAAAAGTTCGCAACGAATCCATCGAACATTGCGACGTTAACAAGTGGATACGAATTTCATGCCAAAAAATACCTCGATTTACAAGGTTATACCAATACTTGGAGACGAGGGAAATACTTTTAAAACGTTCGTTTGGATGTACGTACTTCAGGATTTCTATATGCACATGTTCAGGTAAATCTTCCAATATAACGGCACAGCCAGTCGCACTGTTCTGGAATGTTATGTCTTCAGTTTTCTCAAATTCTACTAACAAAAAGTAGGAAAAAGAACTCGTCTATAACGTTACCAAAATTCAAGAATGAAGTGGATGAAAAAGACGTAGAAACGTTTCTCGAAAAACAATCACATTTGAACCCATAACTTACTTAGTTAACAAGTAACACTACAACTGGTTAAAACATTTTCTGAAAGTTAAAAACATGTCATTTCCAGTAGCTTTTCGACAGATTCAACATTTGTCAATGGAATCTTCCCCCGAAATTCTTTTCTTAAGAGTACCATAAAAATGAGTAGTTTTATTTGACGGTATAAATTACTTCAGTTTTTTTAAACAAAAAAAAAGTGATAATAAGAAGGAAAGAAACCAAAGAATCTCTTGAAATAGTAGACTTCGATGATGGACTGTCATCCTCTGGTAATAGTGAATTTGAAATTGAAGGGATGGCAAGCAGCCGTGAATATAAACTATTGATACTACATGGATGGTAGCAGCGAGGAAACCTAAAATAAAAATATTCACACTTCTATCAGTTATTCACTATGCGACAATTGATTATTACCCGAAAGAGAACATTACTGTTGGTGTTAAGTTTCACAGTAATTTTCAATAAAACGTTGACAGGGCACTTAGACCAAGATAGCTGTGCGAAACAGCTTATTTATTTACTCAGCACCAAAAGTTCATAAATTTCAGAATTTTTTTTCAAAAGAAAAAAATCAAAAAGATTCCAGTGGATGACCGATACTGAGGTTAAAAGAAATGATAAGCTACGGTAGCAAAACCTTTCTATAATGCTCACAAGGCGAACAAAAAGCCTTGTTTGATGATAAGCGTCAGGAATGCATGAAGAATGCAATTTCTATTCTTCCTTTCAGTAAAGAACGGACTCTTCAATTTGTTTTCAATTCGTAATATGAATTTCAAACATCAATAACAAGCAAGTTTTACTTCTTATAAAAAACTTTTTACAAAAATTTACAAATAACCATTCTAGAAATTTCCAGCGGCGTTTCTGGCTCAGAAAATCTTCACTGATTGGGTAGTGAATACTATAGAAGTTATTGTTGATTAGAGAGCAGTCCGCATCGTCAGTACCTTTGTCACTGCTATTTTTATCATCATTAAACTTATCAGTGTCATCAACTGGCTTCTTCCACATTCTTTACATCTGAAATATTTGCTAATTAGGAGAAACTGGAACTATTAAGTGATTTAAGGACAGCGAATAGTTGTGGCCCAAAATAACTAGTAAAGTAAACCACACATACAACCCACGCGAATCACACGTTCATGCAGATTAGAGAGAAACATGCCATTAAAACTATTTAATAATTTTCGAAAATTTAAAATCCCTTCTCACCATAGTCACATTTTAACGGGCAGTTGATAGTAGCACATAGATGGTTGGTAAGAACTGTTATGTGGGATGGTTTCTGGGGAGAGGCGAGGGTGCTGTGGTACCTCTGGTGATGGGACTGTTTTCAGGTAAGATTTGTATGGTCTGTTGAGCTACCTGTTGCAGATAACAAGTTATATTTTCTGCTTAGTCAATGGATGATCGCGAACCGTGGTAAGCCTATGCTTATTTCATTACTTTTATTCTTTCGTAATCTTATCAAGTTTTATGACACTATTTATTGTTCAGTCTGCTATGAATGCAAACATTCATAAGAAGAGGTCGATTATTTTACCATACTTCCCTTCTGCGATATTGTCAAGTGTACTACTTTTCTCCCACTTCTCACTGTTTTTCAAGGCCCTGTTTACATTTTGATGTACATTGATAGCATTGGCATATATAGGATCTAACAAAATATGTTGGACATTCGCAAAACTGTTTAATCGCAGAAATAATGTTATTTTGCATGTTCATTCTCATTTTTACATCTTGCTTACTATTCATTTTAAACTGGTAAGTGCGAAACAATTTTCAGTCCATACAGAATTGGTGATGATGTTGGTGGTGCATTTTCATTAGGTTTAGCTGGTGGATCTATATTTCATGCTCATGGTGGCTTCAGAAATTCTCCTTGGGGACATAAACTCGTTGGTATTGTTCGTGAGGTATTTCTTAACTCTACTTATTGTTTGTTTTTATCAGTTCATTTATTTTATAAAAGTTTCGCAGTCATATATCCAGTGTGTTTATTTGATTACAGGTACGTACGCGATCACCAGTCGTTGGTGGGCAGTTTGCAGCTTGGGGTGGATTATTTAGTGCGATTGATTGTAGTCTAGTAGCCATAAGAAAAAAGGTTATGACTTACCGCGTGATTCTGTCTTGTTTATTATACTCATCCGGATTTGTATATATGGTTCTGAGGGATGTTTTAAGAAGAATCAAAGCCTTTTTACTTAAAGCTTTTGCGCATGTAAGTGGTTGGGCAGTTTTTCTAAAAATATCGATTTTTGCATTTCTATTATTTTTTTTATTTGTGCATCTGTTACAGGAAGATATGCTCAATCCAATTGTATCTGGTGGACTGACCGGTGCTCTGCTTGCTGTACGATCAGGCCCTATGGTTTGTTTAGTGAATTTTAAAAACTCTTCTCTGTTAGTTCATGCATTATTTTAAATTTACTACCATCCATCTACTAGTAGTTTAATCCATAATTCACATTTGTTAAAAAGTCAAGTGATCCAGTATTTTAAAACAGTTCATTTAGATTACGACTGGAGATGTGAAGAATATGTTTTATAGCCATTTATTATTTTCCGAAGCAAATTTTCTAGCGGGCTTCTTTTGTACAGTTGTTACAAATTTTTTTTATGAACAATTCACTTGCATATTATCATGTTCATTCCAGGTAATGATGGGCTCAGCAGCGGTGGGAGCAGTAATAGTGGGTATGATTGAAGTAGCATCATTAGCAGTAGGTAAATTTGCTGGGATGGTGATGGATCCTAATGCTATACAGCAACATGAACTGGATGATCCAGCAATTTTAAACGCAAAGCAGCAACAGAAGCATGGAAGTGGTGGGAGTAGTTCTACTTCTAATGTTTCGGGAGATGCATCTGGTGTACCGTTCTCGTTAGCTCAACCTTACTAATATAATCTTGTTTAAGCGACATTGTGTAGGTATTACTAAGTTTGCTTCTTGCTGTCATTTCTCTCTTCACTATATAATATCCCATATGGTCAATCTTACCTGAAAACTTTGTGGTACGATGTCCGATTCGGATATTATTTATGCTATGCAAAATAAGTTTTGTCTTTCGTCACTTCGGAAAAGACGCATGTTGATGTGGTCCGCAGTAACGAAATCTGATTGCATGAATTCCATTACTGCATGCTACATGCAGAATTTGTGTATACTTTCATTGAACTTCCTGAATGTATGAGCTGCATCGAATCGAACAACTGGGGAATTTTAATTCTTAATGAGCTCCGTTTTTCATTTTTATTTCTTAGTTTTGCTAGGTGAGTTCGTTTGATTGCGTATTATTGGTTTGTCTTCTTGAATGCAGTGAAATGACCCTTGTTCTTTTGTCATTTTAAATAAAAATCCTCATAGAAAACTGTTCATGTGTTAATGATGTAGGTTGTTGGCAGTTACGAGATTTGATTTTGCACTGATGCTACAAAGCGAGTTGTTGTTCTTATTTAATAAAGTATATGGTACTGACTTTGTCGGGATTCGGCGTAGTTATAAGATTGGTAGAATATTTGAAAACGTAGGATGACTTGCATTTTCATTGCTAGCTTCTTCACCATTGAACAAAGATCCAGGTTTTTGAGACTTATCTGATCCATAAACTGCTGTTTCTGTCAAAATAATTGCAAGGAATTTTAATATTTTTAACATGTCAGTAAATGTGATTCCTTGATCCTTACTTTTGATTTAAGATTGTGTTGGTTACGTTTTTCTAATGGAAGTGGACACAAAGCATATAGTTTTCGCATTGTGTGTGAGATCAGTTTAGTGTCACATATTCATTCAAGTTATTTTTGTTGGAAGAGGTTTGCGAAGAAATAGCGGTATATGGGCAGGTTAACAAAACTGAGAAGAATAATACGAATGGGATAATGGCACTTGTGGAATATGCAATTCGGGATCAGCTTTTGAATTGGCTGTGCATGCTTGCAGTCGGATCTACAGTGTGCCTTTTTTTAACTGGTTTTGAGATATGCTGGCGTATAAGGGTTTGTTCTTTATCATTTTTGAACGGCAAATTTGCTGCCATTTGAAGCCAAGTGCGAGTTGGAGTATTTTAAAATGATGGTGGGATAGTCATATCACAAGAACCTTGAATTCGAAGAGGGAGACTATGCTTTGCTTGTAGAAATGAAGCAAAGTTAAGGACTGGAATAGTTCAATTTGTTGGAGAGATTTAGTAGTGTTTGATTTGGATTTTTTTGTTCGAAAGTTTTGGCGATGGATTTGTTTCGATTTTGTTATTAATTTGCTCCTTTGAAAATGAACTTTGTTATCAATTTCGAAACTTGGGAAAAATGGATAGGTTGTAACTTCGTCGTTCTCACAGTCCCGAATTCTTTAGTCTCAAGGAACGACGGATGGTATCAGCTCAACTCCATTTCATGCGGGCTTTCTCTCTGGACAGCTTTGGTTACAGTATGGCCTTTTGAGACATGATGAGGTATTTGTTTCAAGATTTATTTCTATTTTTTTTTGGAAAGAGCCGTGTACTTCTTCTTTTCGGCCTATTTTTTCTGGTGGAATATTTATTACGAAAATGAAGAGCATCAATAAATAGTTTCAGATTGTAATATGTGTCAATTCAGTGGCTGCTTTGCTGTATTCATGTTATCTTTTCTATTATTTTATAATGTCACCATATACTACAAAGGTTGGTAATCAGTGGTGCTGTGCTTTGTGAGAAATAAAGCCCAAAATCATGATTTCGAATGTGATACTGTGATTTCAGAAATGCTGCATTAGATTGATTTTCTTGGAAATGATATTTTTGATCAGTGCACATTATTATATCCATTACTACGGTTTACCTCCAGAAGTGATCCGTTCTCAATTGGGATTATGTTGTGTAATATTCAATGTGCTTACTGTTGCCGCACCTTTGGAGACCTTGGTAAGCGAGTATTTCTCACTGCTGTCAGGAAAGAAATTTCCTTTCTAATCAAAAATTTTTCAGCGCGAAGTTTTTCGTACGCGTTGTACAGAAACAATGCCGTTACCCCTCTGTTGTCTGACACTTCTTGTGACAACGGAATGGTTACTGTATGGAATTCTTATTGATGATATTTACATAAAGGTAAAGTTGTTTTCCGTTGTAAATGATTAGTTAACAGTTTCTTCAGTTATTACTTGAAAAAGAAATTGAGAAGTATGAAATATATCTTCGAAATACAGACTTGTTTTGTAAAGTGAGGCTTGAAATTTTCGAGGAAGCATAGCGACTTTCCGATAATAAGATGCGTTTCAGGTACCAAATGCTATTGCATCAGTAATTGCTGCTTTCCAGTTACTACCATTTTTTTATTTTCCCAGGAACAGGCAAAAGTCTGCCATCACCATATCATAGTTTTTTCTAAGCGAAAATTGAATATATTCGCCATTACCAAAAAGAAAAAAAAAAAAAAAAAAAAAAAAAACACTAGAGATAGCTTTCCTGGGAATCAGTTTTATATGTTGCTAACATATATCCTTCCACTCATAAAACAAACAAGCTAAATTTGTCTTTTTTTTTTTTGTTTTCAGGTAAAGTTTACATCCTCTTTCAATAAACCACATCTAAGCAGCAAACAATCTTAATGTAAATCTAATTAGGTCTACGTATCCTAATCTCGACTCGCAAACCATTAAAATTAAAATAGCTATCTTGACGTTAGCTCCTCATAACTGCTTCAGTTCTACTATTAGTCATAAATATTTACAGCAATAAGTATTACAAATATTTACACCTCTGATAACGAGACAGATATAAAGGACAGGTATAGTAAAGTTGACATTTAAATATCCTTCTAAAGTCATTTCCACTTTGTCGATCATAGGTTCAATCACGAATCAAAATAATGCCCGTAATATTCTATAGAAACTTATCTATCGTTTATCAGTGTATATCCACACTTTTCTTCATACTATTTTTCTTCGTTTAATCTAAACCTTTTTTTTTTTACCATTGTCTTTGAGGTTTTGTCAGATATATCTATTATGTTGATATTTTGCTATCGTTTCCCTTTTACGCGAATAAATGGATACATTACTGGAATTCCAATTTTTCACATAAAGTTGCAGTATTCAATCCCTCAATACAAACAGAGAGAAAAAAATAAAAATTGGAGGACGCCGTTGCTTTACACTTCAGATTTAAATTATTTAATTGCCACATTTATTTCTGGGGTGTCATCGCATCAGTATAATTAATTGAACAGTATAATTAATTAATTGAACAAAAACATATCAATAACAGTATAAAAGAGTAACAAACTGTAACACCCTCAGATGGGTTTGATTTTGAAATGCATTCCAATCAATGAGAAGACCAAACACTTGAGATCTTGTACGAGATAATAAAAAGATCTCAGTCCTTCTGGATCCCTGCTTTTGTTTACATCTGCCGCTGAACCAATTTTGCTGAAATAATGGGGACATTACGTAAGTCCGACAATTCCCCACTATCTCCCAAAGCTGACCTTATGCAAGCCTGCTACAGGTTAGGATATAGCAAGATGTATTTTTCGGTGGTCAGATTTTCGCTTACTAAGATAAGCAGGTGACACGTGTTCTAGGAAAAGAATAAAGGCAAATTTTTGTTCCTATCCAATTCTGCGAAGGATGCTTGCAAAAATTTCAAAATATACTTACAAAATATTACCTTGTAGTAAAAGATATGTGTTCATCATTGTGAAGAATTTCCAATTCCTGTCTACCAATGCGATCCGGTTCTGGCCAAGTCGCATCATCTTCCTAGAATGACCAGTCATATATTTAACACACATTCAATCACCAAAAGAAAAATTTGCAAGAATAATTCTTGTTAAGTATCAAACTCCTAAATTTGGAAGAAATGAAAAATGGCTTTAAAAAAACCAATCTAAAATATATGCAGATTCCATACACATACGTTGGTGCCTACTGCAGGAATCTTTCTGTTAGTAGCTGAACATGTTATATATATTGTTACTTTAAAAAACCTTTTCTCACTTCGTCGTTGTTAGAGGAAAAAAGCATAAAACTATCTTAAAAGTAGACAAGAAGTTTAATCTCTCCTGCTAATACGATACATTCCAGAAAAATTTCACTGGAATAGGAGTGCGCATTATGAAGCAAATCAGATGATTTGAGATTTTCAGTATATATAAGATGTTAACTTAAAAAACAGTGAATGGACTGATAGTAGGCAAAGTTCTACAGTTTTATGGCACTCTTACTGACATATGATAAAGAAACATAGAGCAAGCTTCATGAGCAGTTGAAAATGGGGGGATCTTGGATAAAATTGTGTAGAAAATAGCAGTTAACAAACTGAAAGCCGAAAAATGTGGAAAAGAGACTAAACATAAAAATAAACACAAGGCTAATTTTTATGTTGTCAGGTGATATTCATATCCAATTATACGTGAAGCCAGTCGACACGCACAAAGAACATCGAGGACCTATGCTTTTGATAGTAGCTAAGGAATATCAAAATCAGCCAACCTGCATGATCTCCGAATCATCGATAATTCGTTTCAGTTCTTCAATGACAATCTTACCGACGTATGCTTCTTTTCTGATCAACGTGTCATTCTTGTACTGACTATTGTTCGCATATCGCATTTTGCCGTCTGGACGAAATTCGAATTCCAGAAATTCATGACCAAACTTTCCCTTATGGCCAACGTAGTAACGCAGATAGAAATCATTGAGATTATCTCCTGACATCCTGAAACACATTCCCTACACATTCTTATATCCATCTTCACAATACCCATCTCATGCACATGTAAACTTAACCTATCCCTACGCTAATCAGAAATCACAACTGCCCTTAATGAAAATCAACAGACCACTGAGGTGATGGACAATGGACTGCGCCAGGTAGAAGTAGGAGAAGGGTTACAGTTAGGTTAGAGTCGTCGATAGATTAAGGGCTGGGAAACAGGCACATAATTGCATTATTTCTATTAGATCAGATATCTTGGATTAGATGTGTACTGTCCTGGTGTTATTGATGAATTAAGTGTAACCTGTGAATCATTTTGTTGAGGAGCTAATACGAACTGAAGGGACTGGACTCTAACTTCCCGTCGATACATGCTGAGGAGTTTGGAGAGAGCGAAGATTCGTAGTGTGGAATGACACAAACCATTATCCATCTAAAGAGTCTTCCATAGGTCAACGGATGATAGAGTGTGACAAGTAGAAATTTATTCATAAATGACTGCTTCTTATAGTTGACAGTTTAGTCTTCCACATATTTCCATTTTATAACAATAGCAGAGTAGATGTCAGGTGGAAAATCACTGCTGTTAATGAAAAGTATGAGTTTAAGAATAATACCATGAAAACGCTATGTAATACCATTGACGCGAGAGCCGATTATAAGTTGATAGTAAGAATCTCGATCCTAACATTTTCTAGTTTTCCAAGCAGTACTTATATGGCTACATTATTGGTTTCCACTTCATTGGCAGCACAAATTCAGAATATACGCCTGCCATCAATAACTAACGCGGGAAGTGAACTGAATTCAGCAGGATGTACTCCTATTTGTCAGTTCGCCTATAAAAGATGCTTCAGTTCACTCAGTGCACCTTTACTTCGTGCCCTTCT
Source organism: Setaria equina (assembly GCA_003012265.1). Taxonomy (NCBI): domain Eukaryota; kingdom Metazoa; phylum Nematoda; class Chromadorea; order Rhabditida; family Setariidae; genus Setaria; species Setaria equina. The sequence continues at coordinate 334,323 of PQVD01000095.1, forward strand.
TCGCGGTATTTTTAATTATCAAAAAGCGTACTCTTTATTTTTAATTTTTGGATATCTCTAAGCTTTACTAAATTAAGAGTTCTGGCTAGTCATACATGCCAACCTCTTCAACTTAATTTTATTTAATGTAACCAATTTTCAGTTCCTTTGCTCTTTATTGTCGAAATTTCTGAGTTCAAAAGCAGAAATGTCTCAAATTATTCTTCGCAACACATTCTACAGTAGTATTACGAAGATATTTCGTAGATATTTCATATGCTGTCATCATTTTTTCCAGAAAATCAAATGTGTGCCTTGCAACGCAAACAGAAATACTCGATAGTAACGTTAAGATTGGAAAATTCATTGAATTGGGTCTTTCATACGTCAGGGTCACAGTTCTGTTAGTTTTGTTTCTGTTTCAAATTAATTGAGTTGTAAATGTGTATAAAGGTTAGCTTGTTTAGTTTTCAGTGCTTTTATGGGTTGATTATTTGCTGCTGCAAACACAAAAAAAAGGCTATTCACAAAATATAAGAAACTGTAACCGTTGATATTTTCCAGGCATCCAGAAACGAGGTTTTAGGACACAACGCTCACAGAAAGGTGAAAAACCAAAGAAAGGATTTTTCGCAGTATTGGGTATCAACACACTTGAGGTTTTTATTTATTTGTTCCGCTGTTTTATTAGGTTAGAAGTGGTGGTCTTCAAAAAATGAGTTTGGATCCAGGGTATTTTTTATTGAGTTTAATCTTCTCTGTCAAGGAAGGATGTTAATTGTCTTGCAAGAATCTGCAATGAACCGACTGGATAGCCTATATTGCATGATAAGATATAGAAAATGGAATCCAATTTCTAGCCGCAAAACGAAAGCACTTTTTTTAAAACAGTACTGTACCATTTCTTCGGAATTTCACTTTGCAAGCAGTGACCATGGTCGAAAGTACAAAAGGCGATGAAATGAGAGTACTTTAGGACACTGCATATTTGTTTGAAGCTTAGGGGACTTTTAATGACTAGAAATTATATTTACTTTATGAATTTATTACACTCAATTGTGTTTTAGAATGTGAGACAAAAGGGGCCGCAAACAAAAGCTTTTCGAGAAAAATTAAAAACAGTATCCGATAATGATAGAAAGGGTTTTCTAGTATGTTACATCCCTTTAATTCTATTTCTAGACTTAATTTTGGAGATTGTATGTCCTAAAAAATTTTTCATTTTTTGCTAAAAAAAATCGTTATGTTTGTTTTGTGAACTTGAAATTGAGGTAAATTACTTCCGCTTAATACATACATTATCGCAGGAAGGATATATGGCAGCTTTGGATTATTCGAACGAACAGAAACAAAAAAGATCATTGGTTCGAACAGTTCTTTTTTCAGCAACGGTAGTTGGATTGGGTCTTTGTGAGTTTTAGAATTCGATGTTTTCTTGACTGATGGATAAGAAACTTGGTTATTATCATGTCTCTTTTATCTATTATCTAGACTCATATTTGTTATTCTGCTTTAATTGAATTCTCGTCATCGTTAGTTCTCTCTTTCGTTTTTTTTTTTTCCTGACGAAGTAGGAATTGTTTCCTCCTGTTATACTTTTTTTTTTCATGTAGTTTACGCCGATTTTATGATATCAAATGTTGAAATGATTTTTCAGACATCATTTTTAAGTCGTTTGGTATTCCGCAGGCATCTCTCTTTACTTCAGTGGAAGAGGTTGATCCAGAAGTGATTGGTGTTACATTTAAAGATGTACGCGGTGTAAGTACATTATATGTTACTTTTTTTTCTCTCTTTCTGGTAATTTTCTATTCATTAATTAAACTTTAGGTTGACGAGGCGAAAAGCGAGTTACGTGGAATTGTATCATATCTTCGAGATCCTGAGCGGTATACACAGCTGGGTGCGCGTCTTCCAAAAGGTGTTCTTTTGGTTGGTCCTCCTGGGACAGGGAAAACACTGCTGGCAAAAGCTATTGCCGGTGAAGCCCAGGTAGCGTATGTATAGGATTTGATTCACTTACACTAAAATATGATTGAGAATTCCAACATCAAAACTTTTTAACTAACAGAGGAAAGGAATTCTTTTAGTTTTAGTAATATTTTCGGTTTTTCTGAAAATCTGCTTTCCTATTGCATTAAGTGATTGTCAAGCTTTAACTAATTTCAGCGATTTACTCGCGGTATTTCATTCACTAACTTTAGCATAATCCCTGTAAATAAATTGATTGTTAAGTTTATTCTAGGTGCCGTTTTTCCAAGCGTCAGGATCTGAATTTGATGAATTATTTGTTGGACAAGGCGCGCGTCGTGTGAGAGATCTTTTCGGTAATATAATTAAAGAATTCCAAATCATAATTTTATCAGCGCCCTGAAATATATAATGCATCCACGGAAGAGGCATTCTCAAGAAATTGAGTTGATTAATAATGGTATCAGTAGTTTTGAGGCAATCGATTTGTTTTTTCTTTTTTTTTTCAGCCCGTGCGAAGGAAAAAGCTCCTTGTATCATTTTTATCGATGAAATTGACTCGGTAGGTTCGAAACGAGTAGCTGATGCCATGCATCCTCATGCTAACCAAACAGTCAATCAGGTTTTTTTTTTTTTTTCACATGATATTCAGTGTTTATTCTTGTAAGGAACATCTATAAATGTTAGATTTCGGATATGTTTAATTTGTAAAATACTTATGAATATTCTAAAACTTATAAAGTCTGAGGCTAAAAGCTGGTCTTTTATTCATTATTCTTTTTCTTTAACATCAAACTGAAAGTCTGGTTTTCTTATTTAGCTACTTTCCGAAATGGATGGATTCAATACAAATGATGGTGTTATCGTCATCGGAGCTACAAATCGAGTAAAAGATTTAGATCCAGCTCTTCTTCGCCCTGGTCGTTTCGACGTTCAAGTTCAAGTTCCTTATCCTGATTTAGAAGGCCGAAAAGAAATTATACAGTATAGTTCTTCTTGATATTTTAAAATTCATTTTGTCATCATTTGCTACCTGCTTCAGTATTTTGTCTTTTTTTAGGTTGTATTTAAGCAGAATATCAATTAACGACGACGTAAATGAAGATGTGCTAGCTAGAGGAACCACCGGATTTACTGGAGCTGAAATTGAAAATATGATAAATCAAGCAGCACTTAAAGCAGCGGGAGATGGATTTGTGAAGGTCACTATGGCACATATGGAAGAAGCAAAGGACCGTGTTATGATGGGTGAATTTTTATTTCAGTTTTGAATGCAGTCTATTGTACGCTTGTTCTCACTGATAATTTCAGTGAACTTCTATTCATTAGGATAAACACTTTTTATGTGCTAATTTTCCGCACTGTTGAGCTTTAATGTTGACGCCATCGACAAAATTTGAAATATACGATGAAGACTGTTATTCTTGTTTATCTTTAAGTTCTATTATTTTTTTAGGACCAGCAAGAATTCGTGGCCGATTGCCAGATGAAGAAGCCAATCGTATTACTGCTTTTCATGAAGCAGGCCATACTCTTGTAAGCATTTATACGAAACATGCAATTCCAGTTCATAAAGTAACAATTATACCAAGAGGTGGCTCATTGGGACATGTTAGTTTTTTTTTCTCTTTTTTTTAGTGCAGAATTTTTTGTCTCACATTTTTTTTTAGAATCTGAAAAACTAGCCGGCGTTTTTTCATGTGTTTATTCATTTATTGTTCGAAAACGCCAACTTCTCCTGAATGTGTTTCTTTGTTGCAGACATCGATGTTACCACAGAAAGATGAATATCACGTTAATCGAGCCCAAATGTTGGCACAACTGGATACCTTAATGGGTGGGCGAGTGGCTGAAGAGCTGATCTTTGGTCCAGAAAAAGTAACTACTGGTGCTGCTGATGATTTGAGGAAAGCAACTGATCTTGCGAAGAAGATGGTCAGAACGTTCGGGATGAGTGACAAGGTTAATTTTGTGATTTAGACTTGTTAAATTTCGGATTCATGGTTGAATTCTTTTTTTTTTTTTGGAGAAAAGTCACTCTCTTGGAAAATTTGTTTAGAAATTGCAGCCTTGAACTGTAAAGAATTTTTAAAAAAAAAATCGACTAAGCTGAACTTTCTGGTCTTCTGCTAAATCCAAATGATGTATTGTCACGACAATCTTAAATTCATAGGTCAACCAATTTCAAGTCAAGGTTTTTTTTTATATTTTGGTAAGTTGATAGCAGACTGTTTTAGGTGGGCTTGAGGATTGCGGACGATGAATCAAGATCTCTGATAGTTGAACACCAACTGAGCCCCCCCTTGTCAGAGATGATTGATAAAGAAATTAATCGTTTCTTAAAAGAATCTTATGAACGTGCAAAGGATATACTTATCAAACATAAGGTTCACTTCTTTTGATTTGCATCTGAAATAAATATTACTGAATTGCATTGTAATTTAGTGATAATGAATATTGGAGACTTATTAAATTTGTACGCGAGTTTTTTTAAATATAAATATGCTTGCTTGCAAATGAATCAAGATTGAGAGACGAGTATGAAATGAAATTGTTACTTTTAATTCTCGAAAATTCTATGGAACAAGGATGGATGGGTGGAGTAATGTGGGAGTCAGAAGGAAAATACTTCATGGTTTCACATTAAAAGAATTTTTTTACCTTAATTTCTTGCTTCATCTTCTTTTTTTTTTTAGAAAGAACATGAACTTTTGGCTGCAGCATTACTGGAATATGAAACCTTATCAATAGATCAAGTGAAAGAATTGCTTCAGAATGGTAGGTTACTTCCACATGCATCAGGGAAGCAGGAAGAATCGAAAAGCAGAAAATCTGTGCGATATATCTACAAAAATCCAAATGTGATTATAGCTCCAATCGATGAAACTATTTCAAAGGAGGAAAGACAGATCTAGCAGATAAATGTAGTCAATGAAGTATTTTGTTTGGTCAACTTTCACTTCATCTTTTAATGTATTTTATTCATATTTCAATAGACTTACACTTCGACGTGATAGTAATACTGATCAGAACTTATTATATTTTCCATTAGTTTCATCGTGTAAATTTGTCATATGTAGCTAACCGCATATGGATTACAGATTATAGATTCTCTTCTAACTTTCGAGAAATCTGTTATGGGAAGGAGGAGGACGGAAAGGATAACGTGTGGTTTGTATTGTTTGATTTTACTTTTATTATTCGTAGTGTATGTTGATAAACTGTTTGTATATAGTAACTGTGTTTATTGTTTAAGTCCTCATCTGTCATTTATTTTTCGAGGATATCTTTGTTTGGCTTATGTTTCTAAGAAAATTATATTCAATACTGAAGATTCATAAGAGGAATATGAATTGCTGAAGTCTCTTATATAATCGTATTCTGTTGAATTCTGTGATGCCATGAAGTTCTGCTCGGTGGCGCTGTATACTGGTTGATTGTTGCCTCAGTGCAACCACTTACTACTGCAGTTTGCTTACACTGTGGTCGAATTTTAAGTAATAAATATTTGTTTTTTGTGTGTCTGCTGTTTACTTCTATTAAGGTAGTATTAAGTAGATGATGAAGGTGTTATGAATGAATGTAATACATCTAGGTCTTCCTATGTTGTAACATAATATTTCCATGATACGTTTAACATTAATCTTGATAAGTATCTGGATTGAAGGTGGCCCATCAATTTTAGATGCCGTAAACAGTTCGATGATATTCTATGAAAAGCTGTTCGATTGTTGTCAATTGATTCCTCGCTGTACTGATACAGCAAACGGATGCTGAGTTTACTGAATGCTTCAGCGGAAAATCATATCAAAAAAGAATTATACAAAACCTAATTTTTACGAAATAGTAAATCAAGGAATAGTAGAAGCAATGGTAAGAAAGCTGTGAAGAGATACTAGAAAACAAAATTGCGTTTTTATTATTTCCGCTCAACGTATAAACAGTACTAATTTTAGGTTTGTTGTAATGGCAATCAGTCTTATTTGAAGCGATGCTCACTGCATAAGATAATTATTAAGGTCAAGTATGGAGCCAGGAAGTCGAATTAAAATTACTTGTCCAGGATTCTGGTCCTTTCTTTGCTCTGCACACTTTTCCATCCAAAAAGGGGATACGGAGATAAAACTGTGGATTCTGAAGGATTAGAAATAAATCCTAATAACATTTTATTCAGTGAATATAAATAATCAGCTAGTGAGAATGATATTTCATCAAGCTCAATTATGGTACATTTGTTACAGCCTTCATTTTCTATATACTCATTTTTCTGCTCCTGTTACGAATGAATAGAGGATAGATTGGAAACTGCTGTTGGTTCTGTATTGTTTTTTTTGCCGTGTACAAAGTTTTTTTCAGCATAATCTGCTGTTATAGAGCAGTTTCAAATCCAAAGTTTGTAAAACGAAATATTAAATTTTTTTTCTTTGCTGAATTTTATGAAACAGTTGTTGTAGAACATTTCCCAGATTCAATATTTATAATACATTGTGAAATAGTCATGAGATATTAGGTTTTGTAAGTCGGAAGTTGAGACGGAAACTAATAATGATAAAAGTCGAATGCCTTTCAATTTGTGTCCACTAGGAAATGAAGGCAGTGGAGGGTAAATAAAAGAGTAAACTAGATTTTATAGGCCACACGAAATAACTAGGATGTTTGAGTTCTGTAGATTTATGAAGAGTTTATCGTGAACTTGAACTTTGCTATGCTGCAACAAAGAGGACTGACTGAATTTCTTCTCTTATATCGATAACACTTTACCACTAAATGGCCTAGTGAAGACATGTGGCCAAACCTTTATTACTCACTTTATTACCCACTCTTGTTTTTCACAGGCACAAAGTCTGTGTGCCAGTTAATCCTTTCTTGTATCTCCCCCACTTTCCTATGATATAAATATAGATTCATGAAATTACTTATGAGATAATTACAATCTTACTTTGTTTTTTAGCCATTTTACCAAATATGGTGAATGAATTAGCGCATTAAACAAATCTACTAGGCTTGTGTCGAACCATATCTAACACGAAAATGGTTCGGCTAGTTGTTTTGCCCTCAGTATTTCCTACATTTTCTGTTTACTTAACTCATATGAATATATAATAATTAAATGATAGAAAAGGGACCTCAAGAGTAATAATATATATTGAATTAACATTTGTTTTTTGGAGAAAATTAGCTATTTTGAAGATAAGGTGACATAAAAAATATTCACCTTATCCAACGAACATATCACTTTGAGATGGGTCAGAAGCGACCATTAAATAAATGATGTCTCCTTAACAATCTGCTTAGATGACAAAGTTTATTCCTGCTGTCCATCAAGTAATCTTTTCGCAGATGATTCATTTTCTTTCATTCCTTTAATTCAACTCCATCGATGTCTTTGTCCTTTACATTCCTAGTATGTTTTTCTTTTAAAAACAAACAAGTTACTCATGAGAATCATAGAAAATGATTTGCTGAAAACAAGAGAGCATTTGATTTTTATTCTTGTACGATGAACGAAATCTCGACTTTCCGTTTCTTTCTTCTGAATGCTCCTTAGCAAATATGCAGCTTTCTCCTTTTTACAGTCATACTTCTGTCTCGATGTCCACCCCTCATCTTAAATTTATCAGTTGAAAGATCTAGCTCTGAAATTTTCCTTTTTTCGTTAGATGTATAGTTTGATAGACAATATTGCTGTCTGAGCTTGTAAAATGTTTATATGGGTAGCTAAGAGAATAATTAAACTGATAGCTATCTATAAAATAGCCAAAGGATTTTCATGGTATTATTTAAAATTTTAAAAATTTGTATTACTGCTATTTCCAGTTAATATTTAGGGTTCACAATTCGAATATTAAACCAAAAGGATGATGATAGCCTTAAGAAACTTAGCAGTTTTTATGTCAGAAATGATTAATTCTTTAAAATGACATTGGCAATTTTTTGGATTACTCACTAAACAGAAGAAGGCATATTAATGATGTGATAGGCCTCTTTTCTTACGACGAGAAGGTATTCCTATGAGTTAGGTCTAATTTGTTCTGAGGTAATGACAGATGCAATGTATTCATGTCTCGTTTGATATCTAAAACTAAGACTAGGTTGCAGCAACCGAACTAGAACTGAAAAGGACGAGATGGAACAAAGCATGTGTAGAGAGATATTATGGGCCTACGGATTATATGTGAGGCCTATTGATTTTAAGGAAGAGTGCCTGTGGAAAGATAAAAGAGAGGATGGACGAGAAGCCTTTTCATACTAATCTTGCATTCGCGTTCCTCACTCCATGCAAACACCTTAACTGGTAGCAGCAGTCTCCTTTGCCACGCTGCTCATTGCTTCGGTACAGTTCGAGCTCAAGTACAATTTTGAATCCGTCCAACGCAACAATGAGTCATTTCACGTGCTACCTCAGGTTTGCCTCTTCACTTCATACTACTTCACAAGCTGAAGATTTGCCGTCTAAAAATGTCAAAGTTTTGCACTCTCATCACTTTTTGACTGCGTAGCATTTTCAATTGATAACTAATTAAGCTGACAATTTCTTTACAAAAGGCACTCAGGCAGTCTACCTCTTTGGCAAGTTTTCTTTTCAGTCTACAGACTGCGCAGTCAAAAAGTGATGAGAGTGACGCAAATAGACGCAAATATATTTCCATTGATAATTTTAGACATCAACAGATAGCAATGTATAATCTTGACCCTAAACATACCCGAATGCCCATGTCTCACTCTTGTATTGTTCTTTGAACTTCATCATCTTTTGCTCTGTTGTCATTAGAAGTTTGATAAATTTCGGATGGAAAGAAAGAACACTGCTGGACATTTCAGAACCGTGCAAATTCTTTTGATGGACAGTGTCATTTGTTAGATTTTGATTTGGTTGAATATGTCCATCCCTGTTAATCTAATTAGTGTTTGCTGCCTATTTCGTACTTGAGATTCGTGCAAATGGATCATGATGTATGAATTCTCCTTATTTTTTATGCGTTTATGGGTGGTAGGCAAGTGGCGAATGACAAGGAGACATTAATTTCTGTCTTATCTTAACAAGACTTATAAAAAGAGACAAGTATTAGTTAAATTGCAAAAGTGATACTGGAGAAGGGCTAAAATTGCTGCTTCACTGCTTTTTGTTGTTAAAAGTTCTCCGCTCTCTTCTGTGTGTTAAAATTGCAGAAGTACTGAAAATAGCTAACAGTAGATCAGCTGAATAATTAATTCAACATTATTAACTTACATGATTGAAGAGATTCAATTCAGTGTGAGGCAATTGTTTCGCACTTTACGAAGGAATAGAACTTTTCTCACTCTAAGGTTGCATGAAACTTCCATTTTTCTTTCAAAGCTGCAATAAAAGAAAATTTTTTGCATGTAGGAGTCATGACGAAATCGACTGCGCATTGAGAATTCAGCAGCGATTTCCGATTGTATATGGGCGGTAGATGCTCAAGCTCTCCCAGTTCAACAGATCCGAAGCTGTCTGACTTCCTTATCATACGTTCTATTGGTAGAGGAACATTCGGCAAGGTTTACTACTTTTTCGTCATTGCTCTCCCATTTTGGTTTAAATTTTGTGACTCGAATGAACTTTCTTTTCATCCTTTCTTCAGATTCAAATTATTACCCAAAATAATTACTTTTTCGATCTTGAAACGTCCAGAAATTCCTTGATCTTCCGGGGCTTCTAGAGCCTTCTATGATATGGAAACCCTCTGAGATTTAAATATTAATGAACTAAGCATATGAAATTTCCATGCAATTCGTTGCTTTGAGCATTTTATCCTCTTAAGGACTTGAAATTACAGAAGATTTGTTTACTTTTTTGCTTAAGTGGCACAGTTCGCTACGTCCAATAGCACACATAATTTTGCAGGTGTGTATTGCACAATATCGTCGGACAAAGAAATATTACACGTTTAAATGTATAAGTAAAAGACGATGTGTTCAGCATATGGTAGCCGAGAACGTTTTACACGAACTTAACTTATTAGCACATTTATCGCATCCGTTCATAGTTAATTTATGGTTTACATTTCAAGTAATTTCTCATCTATATCTTGTCTTATTTTAACGCATTTCTCTCCAGAAATTGTTTATTTAACCGCAAAAATATTTTCGAAGGGCCTTTTATATGAATTTAATCCAAATTTGCTGCAAATATTACGACCGAACAAGATATATTTCACAAAGTAAGATCAATCCAACTTATATCACTACATTCAAAATAAATATTGTCTGAAGCTGTCTAAAATATCCCTCCCTCGGTGAACAGAGAAGTCATACAAGAAACAACTCCTCTTTATGAACAAGCCATCTGTGAATTGCTATGTGAAGATTACTGATCGTTCTTGATGGGCTGAAGTTTACTGTCGAGTTTGAGTTCAAATATCACTCTACATAGGATTTGGAGTCGATAATTGTTTGCACATAACCAGTGTAAGACTTGAACATTTTAATCTGATTTAAAAGTTGATATTCTAGGATGAGCGTTATATATATATGGTAAGCGATCTATTACTGGGTGGGAATCTAAGGTACCATCTAAATCAGCAAGGACGATTTGCCGAAGATCGGTAATTCCTTATCACTTATAGCTTGCATACCTTTTTCATTAGTTTTCTTTTTGAAAAATGTTCCTTTTGCAGTGAATGAATTTTGTTACATCGATGAATCAGTCTAAGAATGACATTAATAATCAAGCCTGATAATAAGACTAACGGGTAATAATACAGAAAGACAATGGAAGTATTCTATTTAATGCTTTATAGTTCGAAGCTGTACGTTTATGAAATAGCATTAGCGCTGGATTACCTACATAGAGAAATGATTATACACAGAGATGTGAAACCGGAAAATATTGTGTTGGATGAAGAAGGACATGCACATCTCACTGACTTCAACCTGGCCACGCGTCTTGCTCCCAATACTTACGCTACCTCATTCTGCGGTTGGTAAAAATTCCTAAGGCATCAATTGTGTGAATCACAGTTATCTTTCTAAGATTACTAGTTTGTACATTGCAGGGACACGGCCATATATGGCACCAGAGATTCTGCTTTGTTCCTTGGGTTACTTGGCAGGCTACGATCATCGTGTTGATTGGTACTCTCTTGGTATCTGCTTCTACGAAATGCTCATGGGAAGGAGACCTTTCGAATATGCTGTCCATTCGTCTTCAAGACAGGTTCTCACGTTATTAGAGCATCAAATTCAGATCTGAGAGGAAGGATGCTGTTTGTTTTTTGTTCTTCAGTTGAATGGAGTATCTTGAGTTGTTATGATTCTGCACTTGTATACATCACTCAGTTCCTTTTTACTCTAATTACATACAACCTGTCGTCTTCGTTAAAGACAGCATATCAAGTTAAATTCTTACCTTAATAGTTCTACCTTTCTTGCCCAACCATTTGCGCTTAACAAATAATGTTTCCCAAACAAAGAGAATTTGGGTCGTAATTTCAGGTGCTCTGCTTGATGAGCAAAAGCTTGATAGCTCTGCCGTCTCAGTGGCCTTCAGATCTAATTTCTTTCATTAGTTGTATGCTCAGGTATGAAGTTGGATCTCGAATTGCTTCATTTGCAGCCTTCTCTCAGCATCGTTATATGGAGAGGATAAACATGAATGATGTTTTTGCCAGGTCTTCGGATATGAAATTTGAATCACTTTATCGAGGGTTTTTGCCACTAGTTTCTTTAATGTTTTTGGCTTCAATTAGACTTCAAGATTTTAATTGTAAAATAATTTCCAACTTAATGATTTCTACATGTAATGAAAAGAACTCCAAGGAAATTTTCCCCCTATTGAAAGACGACTGACTTAGGAAGACGGCTCCGATTTTTATACCCCGTTCCGGTACATTGAACTGCGACCCGACTTACGAACTAGATATGCGCATTATTGACACTTCGTCAACGAATCGCCAATACGGTCATGTGGTTAACTCTAGGGAAGAACTCGAAGAAAGAGTGAATGAAATTACTCAGACATTCGTTTCATACAACCGAGAGTATCAATACCGAAGAGTGTCAATACGAATGGGCGAAAAGGTAACATATAGAGCTGTTCTTCGTAATTCAGATCATCATGGAATTTTTTTTTTTTAATTAAAGCGTGGTTTGAGCTTGTTTGATCTGATTTTAACTCAACAGTGGAAAGATAATTTCTCTTAACCGTCCTGCCACTTATTATTGCATCTCTGTTATTGGTTTGCTGATTTCACAATTGATGTAAATATAAATGACCTTAAAACAAAGCTATGTCTTAATCGCAGATTTTATTACAATAATGAAGTCACCAGTTATTTACGGGAAATACTATTTTAGAAGAAAAGTCTAGTGGTACTTAGCTGATTAGGATTTTACTACTGAATATCGGAACCATGTCAACAAGGGCTAGTAGTTTTCAACTATGTCCATTTTCAGGAGGAAAGAAATCAACTGAAAGCATCTTCACAGATGGTTCAAAATTCACCAAATGCATTATGACCTGAAAAGAACTCATAGTATCCTATCAGTTCTTACTTTAATATGTTTCCTGGGGTGATTACAGCAAAAAGTAAATTAAAGGTTACACGCTAAGAATACTGGGTTATGCAAGGAGATGTTGCCTTCTTCACTGTGATGCTGTTTGTTTTGACAAGTTCTTTTTATTCTTAAGCATGTAACATATTCCATCACTTTTTCTTTCTTCTCTGGTGACTGTCATTTGCATCAGTGGATAATAGAAGTCCAAATTACGTTGTTTAGCATAACTTTCTAAAGTAGTCATATGCTCTTCAGTTCACAAATGCTGAAAGTTCGGTTTTTTTGCTTCAGAAAAAGACCGGCAATCGACAAGATATATACAGCCTACATCTTTTTGAGCTAAGAAAATATCAGGCTAGTCGTTCAGACAACCACAAATCTGCTAAGGAAGTGATTCTCAAACCCAAAAGTTTGTGTGTGAATATGTATTTGATGTAACTATACAAAACTTATTTGTGAGAATAAAAATATGTAAAAATTTACAAAAAATCCTTTTAATGCTAACATAAAATTTCAATATGAAAAGTGACTATTGAGCAGTATTATGTATAAAGGTGGAAAAAAATGTAAATTACACATTTCAAAACTATAAAAGATATGATGTTGTGAGTTCGAATTAGGTCGCTCCTCACGGCCGATTCCAATGCTGTATATTATGGGGTTCCGCTAATTTGGCTATATAACTTCTGCTTAGGATTGTAATAGACTTTATCTGAGGGCATCTCCTGCTATTTCAAAATATGGAAAAATACATTTATTTTGTTCAATTTGTCTCCTTGCGCATTTTCAACGGTTTGATATAACCGCAAATGAAAGTCTACAACAAAGTCAAAGAACACAGTGGATCATGGATAAAGATAAATACATTCCATCAGTATTGTTTGCTATAAGCAAGAATGCGGATAGTGAATGAGAATCTGAAAATTAATCACACAAGATTTAAATCTGGGGTAAAAAAGTTAAATTTAAGAATCCACATCTTAAACATCAAAAATCCGAACATCTCAATCATGACTCGACAACTGTAATTTCTTTTTCAGTTTTTTTTTAACCGAAAATTTCCTGAAATTTGTATTTCGTGCCACATGGGAAACATAAGGAACGGATTTGATAAGATCTTAAATTTAATGCAAAATGTAGTTCTGGGACACAAGAATCAGTGATCATTATTACGAAACAAATTTAATGATCATTGCCTTGCACTGAACTATCGTTAACTATTATCATATTACTATCGTCTTTACACTTTTTTTTATATGGATTTAACATGATTTGATATCCGATAGTATTTTGACATGGAAAGAGACCGACAAAATGACAGGAAATTGTCGCGATAAAATAGAAAGAGTCTAAAGAATCAAATTCCAATGCTAAGAAATAAAGATCATTTAATCATGGAAATATAATTTTGAAATGGAATATAAATATAATATACTATTGCAAGTTCTGCGTTCTTCAGAATCCCTTAATTTAGGCAAGAGAAATTGGGAAGTGCTCATTATATCAAAGCAAAAATAATTAGTCGTTTAATAAATTATCAAAGACTGCTATTATTTCTGATATTGGAGTAATTGGCTAGCAATGCAACGAGGTCGAGGACACGGAGCCAATAATCACAATTTATCTGGACGATTGAAACATCCGGAAAGCAATCGATCTGTTTTAGACACTTAAATAAATCGGCGGCTGTATCAGGCCGTCAGAAGGGTTTCATTTCAGAATACTGATAAAGAAGGTGAAGAAGAGTTGCACGGAAATCATCCACAGATAAGGTATCAGTGAATGAAGTAGATTTACACGGTAGCTGTTGATAATTCAAACTTACTTATTAATTGGTGCTACATCAACACTTCATTCATATTATAAACTTTGCCTTGATAGTCCACTTCCCACAGCAATTCCTGCTGGCAAGCCCACGGGTAGGCTCATATCGCTCCTTTGCCCGAGGATACACTTCCCCCTATATATGTAGACAGACACTAAATATATATCGACATCCACATCATGACGTTGCACACACATACACATACACACATGTAGAGATATATGTAGAGAGATACCCAAATACATACCCAATAAACTACACAGACACATACATACCCACATGCAGATGCCTTCCTGCACAGGTCGTGTGGGGCAGGGCTCACCCACGGGCAGAAGAGGTTGCCTGCATACTTCCCTGTGGAGAGAGAATGCCTTCTTGCCCATCGTGCAGCAGTGTACATCCTACCCACCCAACCATCCCCCGGCCCCTCAGCTTCCATCTGTATCTTTCCCGAACTAATATAGAAATGTTTATGCTTATGACGAGAATTACCCACAACTACCCGTGCTTGCCCAGTTTAAAGGGTCTGGTCCCCTTTCACTTTCACTTATATTAATCTCGGGATAATACTAAATTTTAGCATCTTACAAGGCGTCAGCCGGTGGTTTACTTTTGTTGGTCAATATTACACCGATGTGACCACTGTGTTCCATCTACTGGAATTCAGTAAAATAGTACGCTTGCTTCGGTGTCAACTATCTGAAGTGAAGGCACATCACAGCCCTTTCTCATACTTGACCTCTAATGTTCAATAACTGCTGCAGGTATCGAAATAGTATGAATGTCTTTCCTTACCAGATGCAAAGTAAATAGGAAGAAGTACAGATGACCACTGCATTATGGATCAGTGAGACCGGATCAATAGTTACCCGAGATGGTGGGTGACCCCGCCAAATATGATCAGTTTGTTTTTAGGTCTTCGATGACTCCATTAAAGCCAACAACTATGAGAGATGAAGGGATGAGCATATCATCGCAACTATTAACACCGCTGATGGATTTCGGGGAACCGGAAGAAAAACGAACTCGCCGTAAGCCAAATTTCACGGTGCAGGAGAGAATGCACCTTGCACAATCATATGTTGAAAGCTACGAGGAGTATAACCGGGCAAGTCAATTATCAGGAGGAATATTTTGAATTATGGGGCGTATGTCTGTGTGCTGTCAAGGAACACCGTACACTGAACACTGCAAACTTCAGTCATCAGCGGAAATAAACATAAAAGGAGGAAATGTCCAGCGGAAGAAATGAATTTCTCTGTGAATAGATGTGATGATGGACGGGGAAGAGGCTGTCCACATCGTAGATACATCATTTCTGTGCAGGTTGTGATAACGAACAAGTGATATAACTATGAAGTTTTGAATGAGGAATGTTTGGGAAAATAAGATATCAAGACATGTGTTCTTATATTTCTTTCTTTTTAGGGATTTACACCTACAACGAAAGGGGAAGCCAAAATTGGACGTCAACGTTTACTCGAACGATGGGCTGCCGAGTTGTCCAGTTTTGGTATCGTTGAACGGACACCGGTTGAAGTTGAACAGAAAATAAGGTTAGATTATACCCTTAGATTTTTTGAGTTATAGCAATAATTCAGTTTTGTTGTTGGATACGAATAGATAATACGATAGTGGTAGTGAAAGACTAAGTGCGAACTCAATTTTTACGAGAACTTTTACTGGTGGCTGCTGCAGGAGGTCTTTCAATCGTGGATTCAGAATTGTAGTATTCTATTTTATTGTATTCAGCGGCCGTAATTTACCCAGACCAGATTACAATTACTGATCCGCTGGCGAAATTCACTTAGCAGTCGTTATAGTCGAAAAGTTACACTAACAAACACGAATAAGGTTGTCTTCGGTTTCATTGAGTTCTAATGTTTTTTTCGAAAAAATTCGGATAACGATAGTACATTAAACACTATATGCACTTATAGTAATAAATTAATTAGGTACATTATATTACGGCAACGCTTGGTTTGAGTAGTCGATGTATAAAATGGATTATTTATTGCTGTGGAGTGATATTTGCAGAGATTACATGAAAAAGATAGCAGCAAATCGAAAACGAGCAGTGAAAAGAGCTATGAGTCCTCCATGTCAATTGATAAGTTCCGTTGTTTCGGAGAGTTCCACTGTTGACGACTCAACAACAGACGATTCACTGACCGCATATGCTGGCTTCTTGCTGGAGCAGCATCGAGCGACTCAAAACGATTGCACTGAGTTGGTTGTTAAGCTTTTCAAACAATCTGTTTTTTTCAAACATCATGTACAACAGTGCTGTCCCACTTAGCTATCAAAAGAGATGACCACGGACTATAAAATAAACATCTGCTTCGATTCTTTTAAATTCAGGCGTAATTATGACATTTCGACCATTCTCCATATATTATTCTTCCCACTATTACTTCTAAATAGGTTTGAAAGAAAGTAATAATAATACAAAATAAAGTTCCTTTCAGGTTTAATTCACAATTAGGATGCTGTTATTAAGATTTACTGCCACTTCAAAGTTCCATATTACATGAATTTAAGAGGATCGAAGCATGTGTCTAATTTTTCTGCTTATCTTTACTTTATTGAGTAAATTAATATATTTAAAAGAAACGGAAACGTAGTTTTATATGATCATATCTTTTCAGGAATTTTGAGCCGCTGAGACTTGTAAGTAGCAGTTACGATGTCGAGGAATCTAAACCAATGACGAATAATGCCTCACTTTTGTGCTTCGAAACAACGAATAATATTAAAAATAGTTGTCGTAAAAGGTAAATCGCAACCCTTTACAATTTTTTATATTCTCGGGTGTTCTTAAAAAACAATACACAATGCAAACAGTACAGATGCTCTTAAACTCCATTGTACTCTCCAAATTCACTTAGATATTAGATAGGTAGTAAGATAATTAAAATATCAATAAAAAATATAAAATATTGTACATCAGTTTGATAAATGACAATTTCGTTGATTATTAGTTTTTTAAAAGACGCGTAGAAACGAGATTTGGAGACGATGAAGTAGTCAGTTTGATAAATGACTTAAAACTCAAAAGTACTAAATTCCAGGAAAGCAAGCGACATGAGCCCAATTCGTAATGAAAAGGAACATTCAATAGAATTGCTGGAAAGCAGTGATGAAATTGTTCCTCCAACGTCGGAGGTGCATAGGCAGCAGCTGGGTTTTGGACGCATTGATCTGGCTCTAAAAACTCTATACATGGAAATTGCCAGAAAAGAGCTTGAAAAGAAGACACTCGAAGTGGAAGCAATGAGGGTTAATCTAGAAATCAAAAGACTTGAACTAGAAGGGAAGAAATATGATGTAGAAAAGAAGCGTCTTGAGTTAGAAAAACTACAAAAAAGTGCTATCAGAAATTCACCAACAACAAGTTCGAGCGAAACCAGTGGGACTCCACGAGGTACACCTCCTACTGACCAATTTTGACCTTGAAATTGAATAGTGAGGTTTAGACTATAATTTATTATTAGGCCATTCTCGAGTTAATAGTGTATTATAAACGAATTACAGCAGCAGTGACTTCTGTTACTAAAACATCAATACTTTTGAGTTTCGTTTCTTTTCAGTTTGTTTGCATTCATTTCAAATGCCTGTTAGCTGAATTTAGTAATGCTCAGGTATGTATACATCTCAGTAATTTCAAATCTTGAATTTCTGAATTATGTTGTCTCAATCCCGATGTTTCCCGTTTCCTAACTTGGAAATGGTTCGTTAAAAAAGTGAGTTACAAAAATTCATTAAATTAATGAATTGAAAAGACTCGTTCGATGAGTAATTTTAAATAATCTCTAATTTATATTATGAATGATTGCTATTCACGGAGAATTCATTTAAATTAGTGAATTGAAAAGACTCGTTCGATGAGTAATTTAAAATAATCTCTAATCTATAATATGACTGATTGCTGTTCACGGAGAATTCATTGAAATTAATGAGTTGAAAAGAATCGTCCGATGAGTAATTTTAAATAATCTCTAATCTGTAATATGATTGACTCCTGTTCACGGAGAGTTAGTTAATCATGAGTCAGTTCTTTAAGATGGCCCAAAATCTAAAAACAAGATCCAGCAGTCATTAAACGTTACAATGTTCACTTTGAAAGACAACTTTTAAATATGGAGGATAGTTGTGGATTTCTGTCTTACAGCAGTAAATCTGGGCATTTGTCGTTTCAGCATGCTTTAGTGGAGCTTTAATTGGATTTCTTTATTTGAGTCTATTTATTCTTAAACTCCTGTGCCATATAAATTTATTGATCTCTTCTTTCAAGTTTGTCAAATTGTTCTTCTTTGAATGTTATGAACTGGCAAATGATCTCAAGAAAACCGCGAAGAGATTTCTTCGAGTTAGCAAATAAGGCTACGTCATGGCATTTTTCTTTCGTCTTACCTACAGCGAACCAGAACATGATAAGTTTAATAATGTAACGCTTCATGAATTTTGAGAGAAAAGTTCCGGACACTTCAAGTGAACTTAAGAAAATTTATATCGCTTAACACTAGCTCATGTACTTAATAACAAAAGGACGAATGGCAATACTAATTAGCAACAATTAATAATAACAGTAATATTTGGTAATAATAATTATTATTAATAATGATAATTAATAATAATAATAATAAATAGTTATAATAACTAATAATAATGATTGGTAATAACAACTAATAATAATAATAATGATAATAGTAATAATTAATAATAATGACTAATAATAAAATAATTAATTATAATAATGATAATAAATAATAATAACAATCAATAATATTAATGGTTTATAACTATAATAACTGACAATAATAATTAATGATAATAACTGATATTAGTAATTAGATAATAACAACTAATAATAATTAATAATTATTATTAATAGTAATAATTACTAGTAATAACAATAATTAATAACAGCAGTAATAATAATAATGGATTATAAGTAATAATAATAGTAATAAAAAACAATAGTGGATAACAATAAATAGTAATAGTAAATAACAATAAATAATATCAATAATAATAATAATAATAATTATTAATAATAATAATAATAATAATAATAGTAGTGAATAGTAATAAATAACTTTCCGAAGTCAGAAAAAAGTTGAAAGATCTTCGTTGCATGACAGTGATTCCTGTAAGATGGAAATCAGTAAGTCATTTCCTTAACGTACTTGGAAATTTCAAATACTTTTCGTGAATTTATTCCATAAATACATTGTATGGATATTGGTGTTAATAAGTGGCTGTTTTGAGTTCGGTTCAAAAATTTTTCAATTTTTTTGTTTATGCTATATTGAACCATCATAAAAATTCAGTTATAAGTGAGAAATCAAACAATGATGAAAATGGCGAAGTTCCAGTACTTCAGTAAAGCAAAATAAAATCTAAGATTGGTGCAAAAGCTTCTACAGGAGGCTGTCGACGCTTAGACATAACAGTCAGAAATGCAACATAAGTACCATTCGCGTAGAGCTAGAGAATCTCTAGATCACGGTATTCATAACATCAGAGCTTTTACTAACTGTATGTTTCTTTTCAAGTCTTCTATTCCAAATTTTAGAGTGGTACTCCTGGCGTCACTTACGTTTCTCTCTAAACTGCCCCTCTTACTAAATCTTATTTTTTTTTTAAATATNNAAAAAAAAAAAGAAAACGTAGACACAAGGAATCGTACAATAGAACACGATAATCCTTCCATTCTCTGCATAAGGAACGTAAACAATGAGCATTTGATGTACTGTAAAATTCAACGGACCTTATTAAAAACAGCTCCAAAAATAGAGCAGTTTGTGAAAGTGCCTGTTGGAGATTTGGAAGGAGTTGATTAGAGGAGGGAAGTGAAGTGGTTTCGGTGTTACCTGACGTACTGCTGCTGCTGCCTAATCAGTATTTGGTGTGGAGGACAATGACTGACGGATAAAAGATGTTGGTTCGGATCCTGACGCAGTTGTAACGACACACTCATGGACAACTGGCTGTATACTGTCACGCAAACTCACCAGTAGCAGTGCTCTTGCTCTGAATTTACGATTCAATCAAAGGTGCAGTTCGAGTCGTTCTATTGTGAACTGTGAATTATGTTGATTTCGAATTAAAACACGACATATGACTATTATTTGCCCTGCTCCTTTGATCACTTCTTCACTATGTCATTATTTGTTACCGTATTTCATATCTGCTCTGATTTTTATTTGCTGCAGTTAAGAGTCTTCCATGAAAATTACTTGCGATTTTTCAGAGTTTTAACGATCGCTTCCTATAAAGTAACTTGACATACGCTGATGAAGAAGGATAGCCTTGCATTTCGTTTCATGTAAGTTATTTGGGCGTTTTTGTTGAAAAGGCTTTCTCACATTTTAACTCAGTATATTTTTTAGATATCGTATGTACAACAGCAACTATTTTGGTCCATGGTACACTAGACGACAGCTAAACCGAGTTCATGAAAAACGCCCAAATGGACATTCCTCTTCTGCCACGTTTACATATGGAGGTATCGTTTAAATTTTTCTCCATAACTCATCTAAAATTAATTAGACAAAATAGAGTTTTCTATGGACCTCATCTCAGGATTTTGGACAGTTATGCATTTTCAGTCATTTTATGCTATTGATAGTGGTAGTAGTAAAAGCGTTTACATCGATAAACACTTTCATTCCGTAGTGATTTCGAAAAAATGTTCGAGAAATGATTTTAGATATCACTGTAAAAGCAGTCCCACAAAATAGCGATAACTACAGTTATATGGTAGTTTGTGATTCAACCGGTGACTGTGTCGTTATCGATGTTGGCGATGCACGACCTATACTGCAATGTTTGAGCGATGAGAAAAAGACGCCTCATGCTGTACTTGTTACCCATAAACATTGGTATCTATTTAATGTATTTGCTATACAACGTGAATGTAAGAGAAATATTGGAATATTAATGGTTTCCTTCATACAGGGATCACTGCTATGGAAATAAAGAGCTCAAGAAACGGTACAAGAACCTGGATATATATGGTGGCGAGATTGACCGACCCTCAGATGTTAACATGTAATTTATCATATTCTTTAATATTATTCTAAATTTAAGAGCATGAAATTTTTTTGTGTCTTTGTAAATCTCAAATATATCTTTGAGCATTACAGTATTTTCAATATTAGTAACTAACACCATCAGATTTATCATATTCTTCTAACTTTTATTACTGAGTCAACAGAAAATAAGCTTACTGAATTTATTTATCCTGTTCGCTTATTCTTATTTCTGAGTTCTACGTTTCTAAATTGTCTCAGGTTTCATGCAGTATTGGGCTCTTTTCATCCCCTAATATAACAGTCTTTTGAAAATGCCAGAGCCATTGTGTAGTAAAAGAAAATTTTTTTTTTTTTTTCATGCTTAAGTTCCAGTGATTTACGAAGATTACGCCAGTTATATTATTTTTAGGTATGTTCAAAATGAAGCTTTGATTCGGATTGGGAGATTACATTTTAAAGCATTTCATGTCCCAGGACATACTGCTGGCCATATGATTTATGCGTTACAGTTAAATGATGAACTCAATTGTTTATTCACGGGAGATTTCCTGTTTATAGGAGGAATAGGTATATCTGATATGTTTTATAATCCGTTTTCATTCTTCGGTTCATGGTCACATTCTGTTTACTTACTCTGAAAAAAAAATTTTTTT